>JAFFZR010011789.1:0-13332 GCA_018397195.1 Lethrus apterus | reverse complement strand
TTGTGGCGCTCACCGATAGGTGGAGCCGTGCATCGGTTGTAAATTAAATCTGCCTTGTCCGACATACGTCGCCAAATCTTTGATCACTTATAATAGCCATACTGACGACGCGTAATAACCCGGAAACTAACGAATGTGAGTTTTTATTTTGCAAAGAACGGAATTGTTGGGTGAAAACTAACTTATAATTTTTTTAAATTAAATCCTTGTAAAGCATATAATTTCCTTTCATTTTCTTAACAATTATCCCCTGGTTATTTTATTGTAAATATCTTTAGTACTTTTTTTCTCTCCCAAATTCAAGTATTTCTTCTAACAATATTTCTAGTTTTCTCTTAATCTGTTTTCTAGATATTATTAATACCTGGTATGTTTGTTAGCGCGACGCTTCTGTAATTAGTGCAGTCTGCGTTTTAGACATTTCTTGTTGAAAGTAAATCTAATAATTTTTTATTTCCAGAATGTGTATTTTCATGTCAAATTTCCATCTTTGTTATACACTGTGTTTGCTGTATTTTATATTTTCAACTTTCTTTTTCAAATTAATTTATTGATATTTCATGCTATTTTTTATAAAATTTAATTATTTAACAAATCCCTGAGCTTTTACAAACCAGATACGTAGATAACGCCACGTTTACGGTTGCGTTTGTTTTTTAAATTTAATTATGTGAAGTCGATGATATAAGTAAATTATGTTTATTATCATAAAATGTTTATAATTTATTTGTTTTTTAATGAATAGTTAACACACGCAATGGACTTAATGGAAATTGTGCAAAATATCAAAGAGAATTAAAAAATGAAATTGTTGTTTTATTTTGTATAAAGAGTAGTTTTATGGTAAGATAGGTATGAAATGGAATCGATGCAAGTTACAATAGCCCGTAGCATCGACATGTTGCGGTCAGCTGTGGCGCAGCCGAACAAACGTAGGAAGTAAATTTGAATTCCAAGATGTCCATATAAATAACGCATCCTGTTACTCGGTCCGAGTTGAAAGATGCAGTGAAATTAACTAAGTGTTCTTGATGAAATGCGAGATCATTAACTTCAACTGTCAAGTCCGAATGAGGTCCAGCTCTTTCTTTTTCTTTGAAGTATGTATCCCGGTCGGGCAAATACACATATACGCGGTAGGCCATTAATTATCGGATAACCAGCACGCTGTTAATTATGGTGTTAATGAACAATAGGGAACAACGCTCTCTCTTATTGACCGGGAGGTGCAAGGACCTGCTGCTGTCGATAATTACGGCAGTCTTCAGTGACACCAAGAACTTAAGCCATGGACCTGGCCAGCCTACATGTGCTTCATATGTACCTCTCTATACACGGGGTCGTGAGTGGAGACGCGGCGGAGGTGGATATTACCTCCTCCACCGCACCGAAGGTCAAGGATTCGATCCCAGTCCTAATGTAACACCTCGTTCTCACAGCTAGAGCTGCTGCATCGTATTCGCGCATATTATTAACTCGATACATAAGAGTACAACATTCCTACTAAATGTGCATTTACTATACTCAACTATTATTATTAAACTTTACATCAAAAATATTTTATTTATTTTTACTTAACCAACATATTCATTAATTTAATATATTTTACAATCCAATTTATCAATTATATTCTTTCAATTTTATATTTAGAAACGATTTACGCAAATCAAATTGATAAAATAAAAAATTCTGTTTAAATTTTCAAAATTTAACTGCAGGGTTGAATTCCTTTCTTACATTTATTACTTTTTACATGTCGTCCTCGATTTTCATTCATTTCCTCATTTCTTTTACTTAATTTTTGACGATTTTTAAATATTGAGAAAAAATGGAAATCATCTAAATTGTAAGATGATTCTTCTTACAGTTTTAATAAATATTCCTTACTTATTTATTTATTTATTTATTTATCTTTGCCTCCAATTTTTACACTTCTGTCCAAATTTCCCTTCATTTATAATTTTGCTCCAATAATTTTTTTCTCTTCATTGTATTGCGTTCATAACATTTTGTGAAGAAAATTATTTTATTAAATTAATAATTTTGGTTAATTTCAAAAATGTACCAAAATCGTTTTTTTTTCTGTAATACATTCATCGTGTCTCGTTGATAAAATTTTGTAAAGAAAATTATTAAACGAATATTTTAGGATATATTTTAAAAAATGTTTTCAGTCGTAAAAAACATTTTGTAAACTGACAGTAACATAGAAAAAAATGATTATGATTAGATTTTTATAAAAATGGTTTATGTCAATAAAGCAGTGGCATGTAAAATATGTTGGTTTGTATATGCATACGTAAATTTTCCTTTTCTCACAGCACTTCTAAATACCAGAAATTAACATCAGTAATCACGTTTGATTATAGTTATTTCTTATTGTGCCGAGTTGAAATTTTCAAAAACAAAACACCTTGTAAAACATGTAATATTGAAGCGTTTAAGGACTTAAATGTTCCAAAACGTATAAAAACGATTAGTTAAATATAAAAGTTTAAATAAAAATTAAACATAGTTCTTGTCATACCAGTTTAATGAAGTTTTGTTTTTCTTGCAAAACATGTTCACTTCACACGTTTTAAAATGTAAAATTTTGTGTAAAAATAATTGTAAAATAAAATTTGTAATTCGTTAAACAGTAAAATGTTAAATAGGTCAGATTCTCTCCGGTATTTCTCATCGGTTAGAGTTGGAATTATATCACTTAGGCTTAAGTCGTTTTTATAAATTAGTAGCAAAGTAAATGCGAGATACACATTCATAATGTTAAATTGAATAATTCGCTCGTGTAATAAGGATGGGATGTTTCTTTAAGGAAAAATTTAAATTGTTCTTCATTTCATTTAAATACTGATATTAATGCGTGTTTTTATATAATGTGTGTAATAAACAAGACGTTTTTAAATTCAGAAATTTCTTATTTGTAGACAGTCGAAATAAAATGACTTTTGACATTTACATAATGTTGATATTTTATCTATTCGTATATCTAACGTCCAAATGAGGTACAGCCGGGCATTTCTCTTTAACTGTACATAACTATGAAAACCCAAGTCAATTATTTTAAAAATATTTTATCTGTTGTATGGTTGTTCTTCAAAATTATTTTGATCTTATCGTACTATGTTGTTTAACTTTGAAGGAAAAAGGACATTAGACATATTAAAATACTTCAACTTGTACATATATTAGATAAAATTATTACATCACTAAATATTAATTTAAATTTTATTTGTTCAAATTTTCAAAAATACTTTTCACAATAATGTATAAATTTTATTTATAAAACATCTTTGGGAAACGTATTCGAAATTGGTATTATTAGAATAAGATCAGGATAGCTAGGATCATTGATTGTCTTCGAAGATTAACTGCAATGTTACTTAGATCCATTTATATATAACAAGAAAACATCCCCTAATTCCGGGAATTAATGGTCCAGGAACACCCAGCCAGAATGGATTTTCATGAATATGTATATGGCTTACATGAGCAAAATTCCAATCAATTAAGACAATTTTGATCTGAAATGTTGTAATCGTCCATCGATTCGAATTTTTTTATGCAATTTGCATTGTATGCAAAATCGTTTATAATAACACAAAACATATAAAATTATTCCAATCCTATATAGATGAGATGCATTATCATATTCACGTTTTTTAATTAATTTGTAATTAATATTTATAATTAAAAATATAACAATAGGAAATGTAATTAAACAACTGTATATCAGTAGCATTATAGATGTGTCAGGTAATACATTAAATATTAACATATTTTTAATGGATCTCTTGCAAAACAAAAAGGCTACGCGTCGTAATAAAAAAAATTTAAATATTTCCATGAAATGTGATTGTAACAAAAATTCAAAATGCTTCAGTTAATTAACGTTTCATACATACATACGATATAAAAAATTATCAATCAATTAAAAGCATTACTTAATAAACACAGAATATTTCTTAAAAATTGTTAAAAATGAAAATTTTTTCTTACATTTTATATATTTTTTTAAATTTATTGTTATTAATTAATATACAAACTGTAAATTTGAAAAATTGGTCGTAAAATAAATGTTCGTTTAAACAATAAATTTTATAACAAAAAAAATAAAATTTTAACACACTTCGGTTATTATACGCGAAGATAACATTTTTATTTTTCAGCGTTGATTTTTTTTAATTGTGTTAATGGATAATGGGAAAAGACAATAAACTCGGGATATACACCAGAGCGTAAAAATAGAACATACACGAGGACTCTTTCATTTTTACTGTCACGTCAAATTAAAATAAACTACCGTCTGTTAGTTTTCATATAATAAATACCACGAACTAAACTTCCATTAATTCAAAGCAAATATTATCACTATAAAATAGTTTAGTTTGCGCGCAATATTCGATTAATTAACGCTCAATTAATTTCCAAGTTAAAACAAACTTCCGCAACAAATCGAATTTACTGAATATATGTATGTATCAAAGTCTCACAAACATCTCATAAAAATTCAAAATATCAAAAATTTGAATCGACGAATTTTTAAAATGTAAACGTTCAAAATAAGATGAAAAAAATTTAAAAATCAATCAATGAAAATGAAAAATAAATTTTTGCATTTAATTTCCTTGTCGAGTTTTAATAATGAGTTGATGTTAAATATAAACTTATGGTTTACATCTCATTAAGTTAATTAAATTGTGTAAATTTTAAGTACCGTAGAGGCATAAACGACTTTAATATCTCACGGGTATGTAATATATCATTTCGAGGACATTTAATGTAAATCGATTTGGACGCTTTTGAATGTGGATGTACTAAATGCCATGAGAGTTAGGCACGGCAGAAGCAAATATGATTAATTAATAAAACCGACGTGTGATAATGAGTAAGGTCTGAAATAAAAGCATCTCGTCACAACTATCACTTTCATTGTAGGGTTTTGGATCCCGTCACGCCAAAGGTGTGACACTCGCACCACGCATTTGATTCTGCCCTCGCATGTGAAACTATAGACAAAGAATACAGCCTCATAGGGGGAGCTCCGGTTACAATGGCGATAGTGAGAAGGGAACAAATGAATGTGTGTACCAGTGTACGCATGCATTCAACCGGGTAGCGGGTGTATTTTGAATGACAACTGAATACTACAGAAATTGCTGGATCTGGATGTACGTCTACTTACATCTCATACACATTCCTTAGTCAATGACACCTTCAATATTTTATTTTTTCACCGCTTCCAAATTTTATTTTGGCAGCGTCGATTAGGACAAACGTTTGGGACGATTTCGCCAAAGACAAAATATTGTGCAGCGGAGATTTTGTGGGAAAAAAAGCGTCTGGCTGGTCCGATTTCGAACAGTGCCCCTGAATTCGGCCTTCAAGAAAAAATTTGTCGATTAGGACAAATGTACCCGTCGATTACGACAAATGGAAAAAATGTAACTGATAAATGCAACAATTTAAATGTTTTCAAGTTTGACAGTTTGCTTTATTTTGACGTTTTCTTTATTCGACGTTCATTTATTTGAAATGTTTGATTTGTAAATAATGTTTTTTGACATTTTCGAACACTTGACATTTTTTAATAAATTTTTGTTATTTTTGAAGCATTTTAAAATAAATGTTGATTTTGACTTTCACGTTGTATAAAAAAGTGAAAATGAATGAAAACAAAACGAATAAATATGGAGTTCCAATATTGATATGTTCGCTCTCTGGGGGTTTAAATGTGTATCTAGGCATTTGCACACAAATACACTAACCATGAGATTACGCGTACAATTGAAGTAATGTTTATGAGACAACGTACCATGCAAGTAATATTAATTTAAGGGGGTTGTGAGGTGTAGTTGAGGGCGGCTCCCAATATTTCTCTCCACAGGACAGGAGAGTTATTAAACCCCCCGGGGGCGATTCCCCCCGCAATTCTCCGGGTACCCTTTCATATACACCTACCGATTATGACATTATAGCATAGCAGGTGAAAATTTTTCACTCTTAAGAAATAGTTTAATTATTATCACACACTGAGACACCTCTCTACATTTCCTCTCCTGGTATATTCAATTCTTTTATATCTGCAAATCATCGTACATTATTTACAACAAAGGATTCTTTTAATTGTATCGCTCTTTATTAGAATGGATTTAACACAATTATTTTTATTCCTTAGGAACGATTCATCTACGTTTGTTTAAACATAATTTATTTGTAGATCAAATTTTTTGTTATTATTTTTTTGTATTTATTTTTTGTTTTCAAATATTTAAAAGACGAAGTATTGGAATTAATGCTACATATTGTTTTAAAAAGTTGTCTAAAAGTTATTTTTGTGTTTAAATCAAAAGGGGAATTTTTTATATAATATTTAATATAAAATTTTAATTAATATATTTAATGATAAGAGTTGTAATAATTTTAATTGGCTGGTTGTTTATAGAGTATTCAATAACAATGTAATAATGTAGATATTTTGCAGTTAATACAAAAGAATTTTTATTACATGCATATGCAATAAGGTTTTAATGGAATTTATTTTAAGGTAATGCTGATGCAGGTGTTGTTTCAAGCTGTGATAATAGTAATGTTGTTATGTTTCGTCTGCCATTTACGTTTCCTACTTTATAAAGAAAATAAAAGTAATGACTAAACACAATTGAAAAGCGACCTGTTTCTCTCAGTGCAGCAATTAAGTGATATTATTATAAGACGTTAATTTAAGGGTGTAAATACACTCGAGAATAACGAATTACTCCTTTTACTTCCACACCAGTTGGGACTAATCTTCACACTATGTACAAATCACCCAGTGTGAACAATGCATTCGTTTCTTATCTTTTAATAGAACAATGCACATAGGCAATGTATAAGGTTCGTATTAAGGTACTTTTTTCGTATAAAATTTTTCCTATTTGATTGGATCTTTTGACTTTGTTGTAACAATTAAATGAGTAGAAAAATGTAACGTTTTTAATTTAACTTCTTATTTAAATTAAAATAAATTGCAACGTAATGCTGTTAAGATTATATTTGTTCTTAGAGGAGTGAAAATGCTTTTTCCTTATAAGGTGACTGATATAATGTATTGTTGCTCCATCTAGTGCCGCCGTGTGTAATTGTAATTGTACTTACATGTATGGTTGTATTCTTATAGTTGTTGATAACGCCTCAGGTGTTGACAGTTCTTGGAACATCTTTCGTCCAATCAAACTTGCATTATTGTTGATTCTCATGTTTTAACTTGCTAGTTGCTCACTGCGTACGTATCACATAGCGTTGCCAAGCAACACCCCAGATGAACGTTATAAGGACTCTTAATACGTAACGGATTTCCCAAGATTTGTAATTCAAAAACTAGTCAACCGATTTTTTTATCAGAGATTCTTAATTACATGATTTTTTTTAATTTAATTTTTGTTGTTTTAATTTTCTTTCCGTCTACTTGCTTTTCTAATAATTCTTCATAATTGCATACCTAATTTATAGAACGAAAAGCACATTTCTTTGCTGACTTTTTAAAAACTACAACAAGGATGTCCATATTACTGGAATTTGTTTTTCAATCGCAATTTATTTATTTTTTACCTCAATTTTCGTATTTGTAAATTTCTTCAAAACTTCCCCTTATAGCAAACGCTCCAATCTTTTTTCAAGAAGACTCATGTAAATCCAATAATTCATATTTAACAGTCAACTGGTTTATTTTTGGAATAAAAAGGGGGTTGGTAAAATGGGCAGGTCTAGATATACATCGTTTTAGTAACTATAAATAGACTTATCGTTTTAAAGTAGTTGAAAATTAAGATTTACAATTCTTATAACAAATTGAGTAAATTTAATTTTGTTTTTCAGGTTTCGCATCGATAATACGGACCACATTATCGATGTAAACAAGGGAAATATTCAGTACGAGTACGATCAACTGAATATTATATGTCCCGTATATAGGCCAGGGACTTACGATGAAGATGCTGAAAAATACATAATATACAACGTGTCTAAAGAAGAATACGATACTTGTAGAATAACAAATCCGAATCCCAAGATAATAGCAGTTTGCGACAAACCTTACAAGCTTATGTACTTCACTATAACGTTTAGGCCATTTACTCCACAACCAGGAGGGTTGGAATTCTTACCAGGAAAGGATTATTATTTTATATGTAAGTTTTGACTGATTTTAAGCATTGACAGCGAAAACTAAATTGCGCTTTATAATTTGTAGATACAGATATTTAATTACTGTAGTGATTTTAATCTCCATAAAGAATAATGTCGGTTTTCCACAACATGTTTTTGGTGTTTTTTATTCGACTCTGAACATTAACACAACAAAGAATGATATATCTTCAACAATAAAACATAACTCACATTTATCTGATTTATTCGCAAAGATCCATTTTATTCATTTTATCATCAGATTACATTTTTTACATCAGTAATGCACCCTAAAATTTTATCGTTCCAGCAACGTCTTCTAAAGATGATTTACATCGAAGAATTGGTGGTCGGTGTTCAACAAATAATATGAAAATTGTCTTCAAAATTTGCTGTGCCCCCGATGTTGTCCAAAATAACGTCACGACGAGATCTTCGACGACATCAACTACGGCGATTATTTGGAACAATCGACCTACATATGGACCTACTACCACTTTACCAACTACCATCTTCATACCAAGAACGGAGACGACGTCTAGTAGAAAACCTACGAAGAAAATTGGTAATTTTTTTACACGTTTTCATTAATATTTAAAATATATTAAGGAATTTTTTAGAAGATTCCCTGCCGTTTTTGCGAATTCAATTCTAAACTTGCAATGTTTTTTTTTTTTTTTTAAAGTTTCGTTTTATCTTTCTGTATATAAGATTTGATACACACGCTCGACATTGCATTAAACGCTCACCTCCGCAGACTAGTTTCTGGGCGATAAACCCGTCGTCAGTACGGCTGCTGTGAGCGATCAATGCAAATTGAGGCTGTGGTTTTGTCGCCAAAACGGCAGTTCGTGTAACATTCTGATGTGCAACTCCGGAGTCGGGAGTCTGATTTGTTTACTGATTGCTTGGTTTTCTAATCTATATTAATAATAATAATAATAATAATAATAATAATTTGTCCCTTTTTCTTCCATCTTTAATATTTTCATGTGCACATCTTTCTAATAAAGCAGATCTTGTTAAATGGCGTGAATGTGGCTTGTGTTAGATTGGATTAAGTTGAATTATTTTTATTTACCGATTTTCTTACATATTAATTTTTTTCAGCTGAATATGATAAGCATCCGAATGAAGTGGTGAAAAACGAAGAGTTAACTTATTCTGGAGGTATGTGGTTATCAGCAGGTCCTCCAAGTTTCTTAGTTGTAGTGGCGGTATGCATAGCGGTAATACGGTGGCGGTGAACTAAGAAACGGGGAAACCCCCGTGAAGTCAGTCAATACATCGACACCTATTTGTAAAATACTGTAAATTATTTATAACTCATGTGTATGTGTGTGCAAAAAAAAAGTAAAATAAAATAAAATAAAATAAACGACGTCAGTCTCTAAAGAATTTTCGTTTGAACAATGAAGGAGAAACTTAGGTGTTATAAAAAAACTAAAACGATGTTTATCTTTCTTTTGTAAATAATTTCGTTACTACAGTGAAGTGCTACGAATTTTTCAGCGTCGAGCTGGTGTGATATTTAAAAAAAAGGAACGTTTAACTTTTCGTACGGACTTTGTAAAATATTTAACGAGAAAAATGAGGTGATACCTATTATGAATAAAACGCTTGTTATAGTCTTTACGAACTGAAATTTTATAAATTTGTAATTTAGTATGGGCTTACGTCTTCTTAGCCAGCGCGTCAAACAAAACTTAATGGATCATTTACTTAATTGCGGTGTTCAATTATATGTGCTTTATAATATATAATTATATGTGTAAACGTTTAATGTTTTTATGTTACGTTGGCTAAGAAGGTCAAAATATACAGATTCGTTATAATCAATGTGTATTTTGTAATGTGTAAACCGTCGAAATTGAATGTCCATTAGTATTAATTGTACAATGCATACATGTAAAGTCTATGTTTACAAAAACATATTTTATACCACGTGTTTAACTGTGTATACATATGTATTTGAATGTCTGGTCAACTTATATATTTAAGACTATTTTACAACAGGTAGTTCATATGAAATTTTCAATGTAACTCATTATTCGTTAAACGAAGAATTGGGGCCAAAATCTATATCATTTCAAATTATAATTATGATTAGTAACACGTCAACGTATTTCAGTATTAAAACGTTATTAATCGTAATCTTGCCACTAATACGAATTCCAGAAAATACGCATTTTTCATTCCTTTACACCCCATTTTATTTTAGTTTCCTATATAGCCTTAGTAACCAAGCCAGTAATTCTACAGTTTGTACCCAAGTATTGGGTATACCCACGTAGTATTTTTCAATTTAGATGCTTTTTATTGTTTAATATTTATAACGCAGATTGAATTCAAACAGAAATGTATATCTTGCATACCCAATTGGCCGAATTTATCACAATTTTATACACAATTGTGATAAATAAATAAATAAATTTTATTTTTTTGATATGCACATCTACAATTGACGAGCGAGCCGATTTGAAAAATTTACAATTGATGCCTTGTTGTATAAAATTCGCAGATATTTTAAAAATACATCCTGAAACTTCTTCTGTATTTATAGAATTACGTGCAATTTATATTTAATGTGTAAAAATGAAAAAAAAAATGTATCATATACACAAAATCGTATTTATTTCTTAATTTTTAAAATATCTGTGAAATGTGTATGAAAATAGTATTGTAGAACTGTAGAGGCACTAAGAAATAAACTGGTACACAAATTAATTTTTATTTTAAAATCCATCATCAACAAACCCCGGCCTGAAAGGTAATGGATGGAACAAACAAACCATGATTAATCTGTTAGAAATTTTCACAAAAATTGTATGACATCATTGTATTTTTAAAATCAATATCACGAGATAAGATAATTTTATCTCAACTTCACATCATTACTCTATACATACTCATATCAAACAACAATGTTCCAAATTCCAACAAGCACAAATGAAAGTGAAAGGGAAACTTGGGAAAGCCACACAACTGGTAAAAAACAAATATTTAAAACAAACGGAATAATAAATTTTCAGATTTACCGATTTTTAATCCCGGACCACCCCCAACTGTAACAGTACAACCGCTACGGAATGGTAAAACCCCATTTGTTCCAAATATCGACATCAAAATTTTCTTTTAGAAACAACTACGCCGAGAAGGCCAATTCCAGTTTCAACTATTGACATGGAAAGTACTCTTGAAACACATTTTATTCCAATAAATGGTTTGGATTTTTTAAACGATGTTGATCAATTATACATCCAGCAAACTATCGAGCTACACGATTGTATAATAACTAAATGTTATAAAAAAATATACATAGACTTTTTCAGTGTTATCAAATGAAGATTCCGAAAATAGATATACTGTGAAAGTACCAAGAGGTGATACAATTTACTTAGCAAGTGAATCCTCTAATAACACTAATCGATTGTGTTTTGGATCTAGTCGTGCGTTTACTTTGCGACTGTTTGATCAAACCCAACAAGAAGCTTTGGAATTTCGTCGGAGACTTGCTTGTGGAAATTGCTCGTTTTTATGTTATCTACAAGTATGTCACAACTCATTTTACATGCTTTATATTATTTATCATTTAAATAGGTTTTAGAAGTGTGGTTACCAACTGGTGAATTAGTAGGGACAATAAAACAACAAATGACTTTGACTACCCCGATGTTTTTTGTATACAATCGGCATAATACCTTGGTTTATCGAGTTGGAGGACCGCAAAACATATGTGGTTGCTTATACAATGGAAAAGATATTCACTTTAAAGTAACTACTATTTTTAGAACTTTAATACTTTACAAATGATAGATTTATAATGCAGATGGAACTATACAATTGGGAAGTATAAACCACCTGTGGGATCAAGTTCAAGTTGCTTACATGTTATCTGTACAATTCCCAGGAAGCAGTGCCAACTCTAGAGAGAAAGCTTTGTTACTTGGTTCGGCATTTTTACTTGTAAGCAATTAATTTTTTTTTAATTTTTACATATTTCAATTTTTTTTTTAGGAATACATGTTTTTTGATACATCTGGGAAAAAAAATTGCATCAGATGTGCTTGTTAATTAATTCATTCACTTGGTTTAAAGTTTTGCAAATGAAAAAAATCAAAAAATATGTTCTCTTACTTGGGAAAATAAATTTATTTTGTAAACATTTTATTTCTAATACCTACCTATTAATTGCATAAGAGGGCACATCTCCCGTTTACAAAATATGAAAAATGTCAGAATTCAACAGAGATTAACTTGACACAAATTTTGATTTCGATTCATCAAGCGGTATGAAGCAGTATCAAGCAAGTGATGGTGCCCGTTATGATCAGAACAAACAAAGACTGACCAAAGTTCCTATTTTTATATACCTATTCATATTTTAGTTTTTATTCGAATGTTTAAGTTTTTGTTTATTTTATATTATTTTAGAAGTTACTGTTTCAGTTCTTGAATTTGTTAATTATATTATCACTTTATTATAGTCTGTTTGATTTTATGTCACAGCAAATATCTCTGGTATTGTATGAATTAGTAAAAAATATATGAAAGTTATTAGATTATGTATTCTTAACGTATTACATTGACATTTTATGATAAACGTACTTTCCTTAAATCTTTTTATATACTTACAATTATACTTTTTGACTGTTAAATACATATACAGGGTGTAACATTAGTGCGATATTCTTCGATATCTCCGTTGTTATGCAAAATACAAAAAATATTTTAAGACAAAAGTTTTTTGAATTTATGGTCTCCACCAGCTAAAATTTTCAGTTATACGGAGTGTTTCGTTTGTGCGCAACCACGAACAACTTCAAAATTTTAAATGGAACACCCTATATATTATTACATTTTTGAATTCCCTGGGCAATTCTAATATAAGTTTGTGTAAGATAATATTTGTCTATGTCTATTCGTTTTTAAGATATTTGCATTTATGAGGAAATTTTGACAGCTGACGGTCTTCGGCAAAACGCATATAGTTCAATAACGAAATACAGCAAGATCATGAAATTTTATGCACTGCTAGAGGGATATTTAGTGATAATAGTAAAAGCATTAGAAATTCGATATGTAACACAACATACTTAATAAATCTCCTTCTTTTTGAAACAATTGAAATGCGGAAAACTTAATTTTTTTAAATGGAAGCGCTATATT
>JAFFZR010011788.1:0-13660 GCA_018397195.1 Lethrus apterus | reverse complement strand
TTAACAGGGCCCGTTCAGAAGCCGTTCAAAAGCCGTACTTAGGCCGTTCAAATTTAAACAGAACCCGTTCAAAAGCTGTTAAATTTGAACGGCCTAAGTACGGCTTATGAACGGCTTCTGAACGGAACCTGTTAAAATTGAACAGCTTTTGAACGGGTTCTGTTTAAATTTGAACTATTATTAAACAGCTTTTGAACGACTATCCCCTAAAATCATCATCCCCTAAAACCAAAAAGTGGGCATGGCCACGTGAGCGTAAAGGTAAAAAATGGGCACGGCCACGTGGGCGTTAAAAAACCCAAAAAAGAACCATCTATTGCTACTTAAATGTAATTTGGGACCTCCATAAGAAATAACCCGTGTTTTTGGTCCAGAACGCCCATAGCCTATCTACTAACAGGGGATAATTTTCATCTACTAACTTGAAAAACAGGCACCGGCAAGTAATATTAATGCCAACGTATTGAAACTACAACTATGAAAAACTGCTGCATTTGGTCCAAAGGCGATAATAATGCATAAGCTCACACTTCGAATGTTGAAATGGTCCAAATAGATGAACTGAGTTTCGACCTACCTGCCTGATTTTGCCCTTTACGTCTTCCATTTATTCACAAACTCAAAGAAGTGGCTTCAAGGAAAGTGATTTTCTAACAACGCTTCTTAGAAGTTGTAAATTCGATGATCTCTTTCTAAAAATTGCATAATGGTCTGCAATAACTATAGATGGAGCGTGCTGAGCTGAGCTGAATTATCAAAAACCCCTGCGTATAACAAACCATTTTCTGGAATTTTTGATTGGAGGTGAGTGAAAATATAATGTTAAGGATAGTGTACCAGGAGACCTGCAGGTTGGGTTGGGTTAGGTTCGAAGAAATTGAAAGAAAAAACCCAGGCAGAATGATAACTTCGAAGAGAAAGACAATGATAGGAACATGCTTAGCTTAGTATACGCTACCGATGGATGTTAGAGATAATGGCAAATTATAAGAGGAGACCGGTGGAAAATTATTCTACATAGCAGACGGGTGCATGCTGGGAAGAATAGTGAGAAGAATTGGAATCTATCAAAAAATGTACAAAAGAATTAGAGTTAAATACAGTCTATGCGAGATAAAAGTAGGAAAATCACGTCGAAGAGATTAAGAATTTCTATCGGAATAACACAATGCTCGCCCTACACGTTCAATATGTTGCAGTGTTCCCGGCTTTGACACGCACAAATATACACATGCGGTTGTAATTCTACGAAAGTATTAATTTACAAACCAAAACTCTTTTTAGATTCAAATTTTGACAAGATGTTTATTAACTTTGAAAATACCGGAAAGAGGGCGCCAACCACATTTAAAAATTCTTTCTTTCCCCAAAATTAAAACTTGTTGCTTATGGAATCCACCTCCTTTCACCTCAGGTTTTGCACGCTGGGTTACGGAGGGTTTTTTTACGAAACGCAAAAAAATTTTTATCTTAAAAATTTCCCTTTCCAAACGATAACTTGTCAGATACCTCGACGTATTTCACCTCAGGTTTTTCACAATGGGTTTCGAAGGTTCAATGAAACAAAATTGTATTTTAAAATTTCTTTTCCCACACGATAAATCGTTACGTTACGTAACGTCACCTCAGGTTTTTCATACTGGGTTTCGAAGGTTCAAATGAAAAAAAAATGTCTATTGGTGAATTTATTAGTATACGATGCTTTGATAAATCGGTTGCCGTTGATTCTATGCACCTGAACGCCCAACGTTCAAAATTTATATGATTATTCAAATAAACAAAATAGGACCAAATAATAATAAACTAGAAACTAGACCGAAACTCAACCGTTCAAATCGAACCTCCTCATTCCAAAAATCCAAGTTTATATACTATTTGCAGGAATACAAAATCCCGTTAAGCGATTTCGAGCCTTAATTTACCAACATAAATTGAAATTTCCCAAATTCCCCTAGATTAGATACCAACTGAAATGGTATTTTTCTCTCAAAACAAATTAAAACCCTTAAATATTCATTTAAAACCTTATACTGAACCCTTTAAAGCCTGATTAATAAAAATAAAACATCAGTCTCGAGTCGCATTTTCGAACTAGCAAAACAAATTTTTATGAGACATCCTGTATATTTTAATTGATAAAATGTTAAATTTTACATAGAATACTCTTCTAATAGTACAACCGTAAGATGAAAGGCCAAATTTTAATATAAAATAAGTAAATGAGTATCAAAGCAAGCAGTTCGAAAATGCGACTGGCAATTGTAATCAGTAGAAAAAACTACACATTTTTGATGTATTGACCAACACTGTAGCTTCTCTAATATCGAAGTTATCCCATGTGCGGTGACATGTATTAATGTCGTCGTAGCTCTTTTGTTTTTCATTTCTGGGTTATAGAAGTATAAGAAGATTTTGTGCAAAATTTCATTTTCTACCGACTGCTACATAAATATACAGGATGTTCCATTTAAAAAAATCTAATTATCTGAGTTGGCTCCGAAATGTGATGCGCAATTGTTTTTTTGTGTGGACCGTTGTAATCAGCGGAAAAATCACTGCATCTTTGCTAATTTAACCGACTCTGTAGCTCCAAAAATAACGAAAATAGCAATAGTACGCAGATACCTTTGAACACCCTGTATAATTGTATTCTTTCACTCGCACAATCAAATTTTCTTCTTCCGGTTACAAATATCATTTATCTTTATTGACTCATTCCAATCAATTTTGTTTGTTAGGTTATAATTTTTTTCTTCTGTTTAAAATCGTGATGGACAAAGTAATGCTAAAACTATATACGGGAAAAGAAAACAAAATGGGGATACTGTAACATTGAAAAAGTAACGATAAATCATTTAGCATTTACAGATGACTTACTTTTGTAAAAAAAAAGAAGGAAGAAGACCTACAACATAATGTGAATATCTGGAGTGAAGAATTGAAAAATATTGGCTAGAAATAACAAAAATAAAACGAACGTAATGACAATATAGACCAGCCAACAGAACATAAATGTAACACTAAGCAAGAAGAAATGGAACAAATAAATCAAATTAAATATCTGTGAACAATAACAACGGACGACAGAAAAATAGAAGCTGCATTAGATGATAGAATTGAAGCAAATAAACCTAAATATCATGGTCTAGGGTTCACGTCTGAGTGGGGGACATTGTAAATTGTCATAGATTTAAGTTTGTAATTTTTCAGACTTTGAAATGGATTTCCGTCCGACTATTCTGATTCTGACGTTTCCCTAATCCTCGCAGTATATACTGGAATAGGCTTTAACATCTGTAAAATCCCTCCCTCTCTGCCCAGTTAAGTTCTTCGAGAACTTGAAGTAAGTTGTGGGAGGGAATAAAATGAAAAAACGAAGAAACAAAGAATACAATTGTGCGAGATAAAAACCTTAAGAACAATAACAGGTTTAAAGTTAATAGATAAAGTTAATATGTAGATGAAATAACGAAAAGATTAGTACGATAAATCGAACAAAATTCCTTACTTTGATTCGGCCACATGGTAAGAATGACATCAACAAGATTAACGTAAAAAAATATGCTTGATGGGAAAAACAAGAACGAAAAGGACTCCAAAGCGTAAATGGAATAATGAGATAGGTAGATATCTGAAAGAAGAATGGTTGGAGAGGAAAATCAAAGAAAACAACATTTAACCTCAACACAGGCAGGTGTCGGTATAAAAGGATTTAATTAAGTTATTTTTAGGAATTCGACGATTGCATCCACCCGAAAACTAAAACTATTTAACGTAAATTCCATGCTATTTTTCTGCAACATAATTACATTGCATTCATTAGAATTGAAGCAGTTTGTTGTGAAGTTCACTTTTAACCATTTTGAATTCGTGAGAATTCGCTTGATACCAGGTGAATATTTTAACACACATATAGCGCGGAATTTTTTTCATAAAATGACATCATGTAAACTGGGTGGTTGTTTACGTTGTGTTATATATGTTTTATTTATGTCGCTGCTTAGAACAAACGTCGAGATATCATCATGCTTGGCATACACCAAACACATTCAAATAAAAACACGGATGGAAGTGACATAAATTTTATTATGTAAATAGCTTGTGTTTTGCAAGATTTTTTTTGTAAACAGTTAAGATTGTAAATTTTTGAGACGATGGTTTTTTTGTTGAATTTGAAACACAATAAACTTCATAAATATGAAAAATGTTTATCGATTTTAGATGATGATTTAACGAAATATGAAACAATTTCCATTTCGAATAAATACACATGAAAGAAAACTAATGGATTTTCTTTCTACGAATGAAACACCCGACGTTCCGACAGAGTCCGTAAAAATAACTCAATTTCATACGTCCTCGACCGCGAAATTCGCAATTCGATTTAAATTCGAGGGCCTTCGTAATTTCATTTTTTAGCGTACGTTTCGTGACAACGACGACGACCGACGACGACTCGTGCGAGACGGATGTCGTGCTTACTAATTAGAAAATGGTTATTTTGGTCGGTTTGTGTTGCTGACGTGGTGGCGGCGCGCCGCGGCGCGCTATTCACATAGTAGCGGAGTGTTTGGGCTTGAGAGAATTGTTAGTGGTAGTAAATTCCGATTAACCGACGTATAATTCCGAGATTACCGAGATTCCACCCAAGAGACAATCTTGGTTGTCAGCGGCAACGAGTATAAATTCGACGTGTACTAAACACCCCGTTAAATGTTTGGTAATTGCAAATTGAGGAATTTGAATCGATTAGTCTGCTTGTCGAGAACCGACCCGTTCAAATGAACAATTTTAATTCGCCAAAATCGTTATCTTTGTACCTGAAGTAAAGCTCGTTATCTACTATGACTTATAAACATGCCAGTTTGAAACATCTCTCGGATTTTACAAAGTTTTCACCTTCAGCGGAAATTTTACATACACATCTCTTAAAAAGATTCACACAATTTAAAAGAGTTACAATTTCCTATGCTTCTGTATAAATTTGCTTCTAATTATTATAGTGCGTATTGTTTTGAAATTATACATTGCATACATATAAGCTGCAGATGGTTCTGACACATCAAATTAATTCCAGCAATATTGAATTAAGCTCGCTGCGTATTTATTATAAAGCAACTATCGATCTATAAGCGACAGCTTATTGATCTATAAAATCTAGGCTCTAGAACTGGTAGAAAACATTTTTATTGAACGTTGACGGAAATAATTTTAATAACACAAAAATATGGATATTTTAATTACTTATATTAATACAGGAATAATGAGAACAAAGGAGTGGGAGTGTGACACGAAAAATCGCATCGTTTGTAAACCTTGAAATATTTGATTTTGTTTTATTGGAACCCCTGCGTTGATGGTTTAAGAAACTGCTACATAAATTAGGTTAATATTTTTAAGATTTTGAATGATAATTTTTTTATGTTACTTAAGAGGATACAATAACTTAATTACAAAAAATAATTAAGGTGACTTGGAAAATTCACTAAAGGAAAAAACAGAAAAATATGTGAAAACATAAAATCTCGGGCGAAAACTTTGAAGTTAAAAGTTTTGCAGTTCAAATATTGATATGATTGCACAACAACATCAATGTTCAGCATTTTCTTTACTTTGATGACATTTTATAATTTTCCGAAATCAATATTAATTAAAACTTATTATTAAAGTTAAAGATAAAATCGGTAATTATAAACTTATTAATTTTAAATTAAATACAAAAACGCTTTAAGCATTTTGATCCAACATTTCGAAATTAATTTTCTTTTGACAACATCCATTATAAGATAAAACAAACATGAAGAGATTTATCGATACAACAGTCAAATTTTGCTGAACTAAAATTTTACGCCAAAACTCATTAGTGCAAATTTCGTTACGCGTCAACTATTTTTTTTTTTTTTTAATTTATCGCAATTTATTTTTCAATTTTACTTTAAACAAAATTATAAATTAAAACAAAAGCATGTGTCAAATTGCATTAAAATGATTTTTTCGGTTTACAAATTTCATGCAGCCGCACTTCGAAAATTAATGAAATTTTTACAAAATTCATTCGCGGTACTTAGATGTACACAGCGATTAAAACTTTTTTAATTAGAAGTAAAACCACTTACCTATCCATGCACAAGCTCAATTATAAACTACAGAAATTTATGAATACGGTGTATAATAAAACGTTTAGCCAACGTAACGATTGTTGCAAACTTCGTTTTAAAAAAGTACCAAGAGGACGAAACATAATTTGAAATGCATAAGTTTTGACGAAATGTTTTGTAACCACACGTACGTCAAGTTTAGATATGAATTCTGTAAAAATATAACTTTAAATTGCGCACCACTTGAAAGTTTGGAAGTGCCTGGATAAGAAAATACACGTTGAAAAACTAAATAAGATATGTAAGATACGTAAAATACAACTTTACCGGCGCCTCCACCATTTTTATTATTGCAAACATATTTGGAAACACATTAAAAAATATATATATTTCTAACACAATGGAATGTAAATATCGAATTTGACAATACTAAGACACGAAACAGACGTCCTTGACACTATTCCGTCTATTTTAAATGTTTATGCTTGGTAGGTCCACTTACAAATTTTAAATCTTTCGAAACATACAAAAATAATTTTACTCGGTAAACAAATAAAATAAAACTAAATTGTAAAGGACACGGAGGGAAGTGAGATAAAAAAATAAAATAGAAAGATCAAAAATAACAAAACTCTAAAGCACAAACTCAAGCACATTTCATACAAATCACACAAATCGAGATATCTTCCCTTCGGATGACGTACATGCGACTGATGTGCCTTTAATTATAGTCACACCTGCGCCATTCACAACTTTCCAATTGGACGGCTGCGTTTAAATATTTCGAACTGATTAAAAGCCGAATCGATCCGACGAAGTTTAATACACTTTATCGAAGTGAGTCGCAACTTCCTTCGGTGGAAAGCGCCGCTGGAATGTAATTTTGGCGGTACATTCAATCGCGTTTTATTATCCGCTGTATTATGTATGCACATAGTTTGATTACATTACTGGAATTCTAATCCCCGAGTTTATTGATAATAAGAATAAAGAAAATTAAAAATGGTTTTGAAAAGATTTCGAGGTTGTTCGATAATTACACGGAAATTTTAGTGAAGTAGTGAAGAATGAGATCTTAAATCTTTTTAAAATAAAAAATTATACACTTTAAAACAAAAGAAATAAAAGAGTCACAAAAAATTGATAATAAATCTTTACCACAGTGTCAGCACACCAAATTTTTGGGTGTTACATTGGATGAATTGGGATTAAATATTTTCATTACAAAAATCAATAAATTAGTTATACTGTAAGACATAATGTTAGCTTGCAGATTCCGGTAACAATGATTAAAATAAAATATAAAATTTAATTTAATGCAGATACATTTTTTTTATATTTTTTACATCACCGTCGAGGATTATGCAAAAATAACATTTTTATAAACCATTTCCAGTTACCGTTTTAATACATCATTTGGAGGCTTTTCCGCGACAGAAGTGTGCGCAGAAAAAACGATGACGACTACATTCGTCAGCTAAATTATTACCGCGGTAATACGGAGGATTTGCATTTTAAAATGTAATAATGTAATCCGAGTATTTGTTTTGTTTTCAACCGCCGCGCGCGGTTCAGTGCAGTTCATGTATATCTAATGACGGAAAACGGCCGCGAATTTATAACACGTCGGCGTTCATTCGGCGCGGAATAAATTTGCGATAAATCGCACGTTTGCACTTTTTATTGCGATTTAAGTGTGCGCCCGTTTTTCGCGTTTAAGTCAACAAAATATGGACGTCGTTCCTTCATTGGTTATGTTTCGAACCCTACTTTATAATTAATACAACTCAAAATATTAATGAATGAATAATCGCACTGGAAAAAATTGAATGGGATTATTTAAAGAATGTAATTTAATGCCAAGACATACGTATACAAAAAAAAAAAATGTTAGTTGAACAAAAAATGAAAAAGGTGGAAAATACTGATTTTGTTTCAGATCGTTTTATGCGCTGGTTGTTCAGCATTTATTTTTTTCCATCATGTTGGTTTTTTGTCTCATTCTTTTTATTTATGGCTTCCATTAGTGGTAGGTGAACACGAATGGCGTGAAATTGCTCCTATAATATTGAGAACCGATGGAAATCATCGTGAAATCTTATATAAAATGACATAATTTATACACATCATCTTAAATCGAAATATTTATGAACAAACGATGGGTTTAATGCATTATACACGATTTTTATTAAATCACGAAAATTTTATATTAAATGAAATCTAATTATTACTTGGCAATTTTGAAATTGAAAGGTGAACTTTTTCCAGACATTCGTGAAAAAAATTATTGTTAGGCTATATTTTTAATAGACTATTTAGAAAAATTATATGATAAAATTTCAAAGTTCAAGTTTCATAGTCTCTTCGAAGGCAAATGCAATTCGTTTCATTGTTATCTGTAATATTCATACTACCAAATATAAATTTATTATCATTACGTTGGTGTTTCAATTATAAATTCTAACCACCTTGATATATATTAATTCATTTCAGCGCAAATTTGTTGACTCACATTTCCCAAAATATAACATGGGTCGTCAGCAATATATGCAAACAATGGTACATCCTGGTTTATAGATCCGGTGGGACGAACATTCCGGCCATTTATATAAAATTAGCTAATTACACACCCAACCCGTCTAAATTTTATGATATAAAGACAATATTAACGTACTTGGGGACTAAATTTTATTGTTAAAACAGTTTAAAAAAAAAATTTACTTCTGCAAGTTTTGAATTATTAGCTTAGTTGTGGAACTTATCTGAAATAATCATACTTTTCTTTGTACATAAATTGCTATCCATGTTAATGGATCTATAAGGAAAGCATAAGCGTAACGTCACGTTATGCATTACCGTCGTCGTTCAACTTCGTTATTAAAGTATTACTGACCCGTGAAATAACTTACATTACGTGAAGATAGGGGCGACTCACAATCGTTTTTCATCCTACTTATACTTGTCTGAACACATCCCTTCGAGACTTTGGGTGTTTGCAAAGATTTATGATTCTTAAAATCATTACACATTTTACACTAATTAATTAATTCATTATCATGTAGGATTAATTAATTTCATTTTTAACGTGTTAAACATACAAACATAATTCCATTTTGCTATAAATAAGTTTTATGTTCGTAATTGCGACGTTGTTTCCATTTATGTTGTGTACGTTTGCTTGTATCTAATTTTCTTCCATTGTTTTCCATTCATCTGAGAGTTGCTTTCGCATTTAATGAGCCGTTAGATTTACAAAATAATTTGCTCGCGTTATTCGTTCTCTTTTTGTTTTGAGCCGCACAACGTTAACAAACACAACGAAAACTTTATATTAAATGATAGAATAAACTCAACGTGCCTTGCTTGCAGTCTACATTTAAATCTTTGAAAGGGTAGGTTTCATGCTCGCCGCGTCTTTATCGTTTTGCAATGGAAACGCTCACAACGTCTAATAATGATGTTTTATTACCAACGCTATCGGTTTAGTTCCGTTGCGTTAAAATTAAGTCTTTACGAAGCTTTGAAGAAATAAAATCATCGAACGATGTACACTTGGATTGAGATTTTTGTATTAACTTTCATTAAAAAAATTAGCAAATTAATTTATTTTTCAATTTTCAAAATTATGAGTATAATAATGATAACATTCTTTATTTCATTGGAATTTATGAAACAGAAAAATTAAAATAGAACGAAATATTTACTGATTTACTTTGGATAAAAAAATAGGATTTAATAAAATGGATAGAAAGAAATTAATTCAAAAATTGACTTTGGAAACGTATTCGTTTATTACAAAGTTTCAAAACGTCAAAATTCAATTTGAGTTTTTTTAAATGTCAAAATATTCATTAGTGTGTTAATGTATTCATTAATGTGTGAAACTGTGATCAATCTATCAGGGCAGGGCTACAAGCAACTAAACATAATAAATTCACAGTATTCGTTGGTAATTCCGTTAGGTTATAACCAGGCCCGGTTCTAGAGGCGAAGCCGTCATCGTGCCATTTAATTTGTCCGTATATTTTTGAAGCAACCGACATTCGACGGGAAAAGACGAGCCCCGGATCTAGCCCAGTCGCCCTCTACGCTTTGCACGATCGACAGAACTTGGCCTGATTGTAGCGAATTCCATAAAATTAATTATTTTCTTCTTAGGTTGGATTAAATTGATCCAAAAAAAAAAAATTATCAATAAGTTAATTATTGACTGAAATGCTTTTACTCAATTTTTCAATTTGAAAATATTATATAAAAATGTTCGAAATTAAATTATTTTGGTTGACTGATAGTTAGGTTGCATTCAAAGTATTCACCGCAACCTAATCTACTGGGATCTCTTACAACTTTAAAATCTGTAGCAAAAACACGACAAAATGTATTGATTTGGTTGGTTGGTTAGGTTTAGGTTGGATTCTTCGCCATGGAATCGCTTCATCTATTTTTTTATTGCTACCTTAAATTTTCCAATCTGCAAATCTTTTTTACTCTAGAAAATTATTTCGTTTGAATGTTAAGCTTGTTCAAGCGTTTTATGCAACGTAAATCAAATTTGAATCATTTTTTTATGACTAGGTTGGATACATCCGTCGCGACGGATGTATCCAACTCATTAAAATTTCTTTACAAATTGGGTTGCACAAAATTAAACATTTGAATAACCTTATCAACCAGGAAAAAAAATTTTTTTAATATAAAAATTAGGTTGGATAATTCGTTTGTATAAACCTAATAAACATGACGAGAATTGTTTAATGGTTAGGTGGGATACATTCGAAATCCAACTTTCTTCTATCTTCTTTAGTCATTAACCTTTCAATGCAAGGGTTTTGCGGAGGTGCAGTCTCTGGGATGTTCCTTCAAAACTCTCTCATTTTTTTCTGTGCCTAATTAGGTCTCTAATTTCTATCCAGTTCAAGCCTCTCTCATCGGTCGCATCTCTTACTTCATCTTCCCACGTTGGTCTTCCTCTACGTTTTCTTGTAAAATGCAAGGAACTTCATATGCCTGTCGTACTAGTCTATCTTCCTTCATCCTACGCGCGTGTCCAAACCATCTTAATTGATTTTGTAGTTCGTTTTTTTTTTTATGGGAACCACTTGTAGTTGGTCTCTGTATGTCTGGTTCCTTATTCTGTCCATCCTGGGTTTTCCCTGAACACTTCTTAGAAATCTTATTTTCATAGTACCATATTTATTTTTTTTTTTTTTAGAGTTATGTGCCCATGATTCAGAGGAGTACGTTAGACTTGGCTTCATGGCCTTCTTTACTATTTCCACTTGGTTGGGATTTCCTTTTTTGCTAGAAAGTTTGATTATCCAACTTAATACATTAAAAACCTTAAAAAACAGCGACATAATGGTTTTAGCTCTTTCAATGTTGATTTGAAATTGATTGGAATAACTTCCATTTAGCCTAATTCACCACAATCCGATAAACTAACCAATTTAATTTTTTATCCCGTTGATTGGTTAAAATTAAAATTAACAATAATATATTTTTTATAGTTAGATTAGGTTCGACACTTCATTTCCACCCAAATTAACTCCATTAAAAAAATTCACGTCTCGTCAGGACAAATTCAAAATTGTTAAAATTAACTAACTGTTAGTTATTAGGTTGAGTTGTGTTAAGCTATACGGAATTTATTCTAACCAATTTCAAATCAACATTGAAAGAGTGTTTGACCAATTAGATTGAATTATTAAGTGTAATGTTACACGATGCCTTGCATAATACTTACAAAAGTTTGTAAACATAAATTGCGATACCGTTAAAATAATTGATTAACAGGAGAAAAAATTGCTCATAATTTCATTAATACGAAAACAACTTAACACGGCCGGTCGTTAAAAACGTGCTTTATCCCGATTAACTTTCAAAAACTATGCGAGCGCGCCGAACTCTTCAAAAATGTTGCTTCGAGATTTTCCACACGCGGCGCGGCGGCGTGCATTATTAAACACTGGAAGTTTTCAGACGCAAGTTTTGAAATGGCCATTCGCGCCGTTCAGAAAGTGGGAGTTATTAACTTTGCACATTTGTTGCAATGGAGTTCACAGTTGGCGAATACGATTGACGCGATGGCGGAAGTATTAATTTTAATTTTTTTCGGAATTGATTATTGAACGAAAAATAAAATTTTAGTTTTAGTATAAATTAAAAATAAACACCGGATTTTTTGAGATTTCTTATCAAGAGGATATCCGAGTTGGCAACTTGAATAGCGCCAAGTGGAATGTGCTCGGGAAATCGTAGCAGCTAAGTATTACAATATGCATACTCTAAATATTGTTATTGGCTCGTGTAGATGTTTAGTTCGGTGCCAAGCCACATAGTAATCTTGAAAAGGGTGAGAAGATGAATTGCTCGACGTAACCGGCTCCAGTGGTCCGTGTCCGTTTTCTAAACACCGCGCAAATCCCGCAGTAAATGTGCCCCGTTAACAGTTTAATTTAAAATTAAAAATTATATTTATACAATCAATTCATGCAAAAAGTTTTATAAATGCGTTTTGCGGAAACGCATTTCGAAAACAATTAAATCGGCGCAATCGAAACATAATTTGCTTTTATACACAACATTGAAATAACGCTTTGTAAGCGTGACATATGCGACCAAAAACAATTAATTCAAATTTCAACTATGGTTTACTATAATCTGTAATTTGTGCGAATCAAACGCGTATTTGATTGTTTATGTTCACGTCAATTGCATGGACTGATTCGTTTTGTACGTTGAACGTGGATATCTAATAAAATGTAAGATACACAAGTTTGGTTAAATTACATGTTTATTTAATTATCGTAATTAAAAATTTAAAGCTTTGCGAAAATCTAAATGGCTCGTAAAGCCAATGAATATCACAAGATTAATGAGGATATTTTTATTAACATTTTCCTGTGTAATAATCCAAATAGTTTAATCAGATGTCCTAATGAAGGAAAAAATAAATTTCTGAAAGCTTGACTAATTTAAAAAAGTTTCATTATTTATTTTATTAACCACTCTTATATACAGGATCATTCACGAAAGTGGTTTCTGGAATACGGAAAAGTTCTAACGAACTACTTTCGTGAATGACGCTGTATACAGTGAGGACAAAAAGTAAGGAATATTTAAAATAAAAACGAACTCAACCGGTTTTTTAAAAAACGCTGAAACAGGTCGATTTTTGATTTCAAAAATACACATTAATACGTGCAATTCACCTTCCGATTTTCATTTGTTTTGTAGTTATGACGTCATCACAAAAAAATTTAAATGACAACATACATTTTTTTTAATGGAATCCGATAGTGATTTGTCTACCCTTTATGACCGTACAAAAAAATCATAAGGTTGCACTAAAAAAATTCTGAGAAAAATCGATCTGAAAATTTAATGTTGATATTATCCTAGATAACAAATAATTCAGACCATTAACGGTACGTAACTTTCTTGTTGAAGCACCTTTCGTTTTTATCTTAAAACCATTGAATAATCAAGATACCATGATAATAATGGTAATAATAATGTTCAGCTTGATTTTTCTCAGAATATTTTTTATGCAATCTTATGAT
>JAFFZR010011787.1:0-11066 GCA_018397195.1 Lethrus apterus | reverse complement strand
AACTAAGCTTATGGTTTATTATTCTGTAGCTAGTAGGTATCTATTAGTGTGCTGGTTATCTGAGAAATTATCTTTAAAGTAAAAATATGTGAATTTAAAATTAAAAAAATATTTAAAATCTACTGATCTAGTTGATAATGTAAATACAATATTTTATCAAAAAATGTTCTTGTTGAATTCAAAAATTAATTATATTTCCTTCGATCTTCTATAACAAGCTCATCTTTAAAGTTTTGCAAAGTACAGTTAGCGCTTGACATATAATGCAATTCAAGGCGTTTTACTGACCTCATAAAAACTAAATAGAAAATGTTATTAAACGAGAATATACAGGTAACAAAACGATTATAAATTTACAGTTAGGTAACTTCGGTACATTTAATTATCCAATTATCCATATCGAATTTGTTGACATTTTAAAGTCGCAAACATCTTTAAAAATGTGACTATATCACAAAAATCATCTCTAGCTACTCAAAACAAGAAAAAAACGCCTAAAAAATTACAAACATTAAAGCGGTTATACAGGGTGTAACATTAGTGCGATATTCTTCGATATCATCGTTGTTATGCAAAATATAAAAAATATTTTTTTTTAGGGCTTCCATTTAAAAAAATTAAGTTTTCCGCATTTCAATTGTATCAAAAAGAAGAAGAATTATTAAGTATGTTGTGTTACATATCGAATTTCTAATGCTTTTACTATTATCATTGAAGATTCGTCTAGCGTTGCATAAAATTTCATGATCTTGCCGTCACCGTCAAAATTTCCGAATAAATGCAAATATTTTAAAAAGGAATGGACATAGACAAATATTATTTTATACAAACTTATATTAGAATTACCCAGGGAATTCAAAAATGTAATAATATATAGGTGTTCCATTTTATATTTTAAAGATATTCGTGGTTGCGCACAAACTAAACACTCCGTATAACTGAAAATAATTTTAGGTGGTGGAGACCATAAATTCAAAAAACTTTTGTCTTGAAATATTTTTTGTATTTTGCATAACAACGGAGATATCGAAGAATATCGCACTAATGTTACACCCTGTATATTAAAGCAAATGCAATCGTAGGTCATTTTTTAAATGCGGGAAATCTTATTATGCGGCCGGATTACATCGAGAATGCGTTCATGGGTTTAAATTTATAAACGAAAATCGTGAAGCAAGATAATTACACGTTCGACAGACGACGAGTCTCATTTGCCAATACAAAATAACAAGTTTGATTATCTTTTGAAGATAATTGCGCGAAGATGTTAATTGTGAGCTCGTTTCTGCATTTTTCTGATAAAGACACTATTAAGAAAAAAAATGATTTTGACGATATGCGCTACGCACTGTGCGAATAAAAATTTGTTAGAATCAACGAAAACGAATGAAATGAATCTTTGATTTCTTATTTTGAATTAGTGTGAGGAGACTGTAATGACTGAGGAAAGGATAGAAGTAAAAATAAGGACTAATAGTACAGAAGGCAGTAGTGATAGAAATGTGTGTCAGATTTCTCTATATGCTCAATAACCCGGACCTAGAGTGGGAAATTGTATTCTACTCAAGCAAAAAACAAGGCAAAGTATTTACTCGTTAAAAAATGATGGCGACTTGGGCATGCTAACCAGGTGATTTAATGATAAAATAACAAAAAGAACAACCTTAAGAATTCAGATGCGCATTTTAACAACAAAGTTTCAAGTTATCTTGCTGAGTAAAAATTGCTATACCTAGTTCATTTTTTCATGCGAGCTAGAAACTCATGGCGCCAAATTTATGTTACGCTGTTGTGATTGGTACGTTACTTGGTACGATTTACATTCAAACATTTGAAAATCCTGCTAAACAGATTGTGTCAATTCTACTTAACTGTCAAACAATCGTTTTTCTTTTGAATTGTTAAATTGTGTAGTTATTGTCGTTGATTTCAATTATTTTCTCTTTGTTCCTTGTTGCTTCTCTATATTCCTGCAAGTCATAAAAATGTTGTATATGTAAGTCAGGAGTGGGACTCTGATGAAGATAGAATTCTATTTGTTGCTTCCTTTCTATACGTGTTCTACTCTGTGTATTATCACAAAGCGATGGTCTTCAGACAATACCTCTTCTTATATCGATTTAAAGGATAGAAATCTCGACTAAAAAGGATGAAAGATAATACGAGAGCCGGTAATACTTCAGGGTATGTGTCCACATAAAACGAAAGTTCATAGTCACCTTTAAACCAATCCATTTGGTTTAAAGGTTGCCTCGATTCCCATGGGCGCAAAGTTGTTAAATAACTTAATGTTTTTCTTAATTTTTCAAGTGCAATGCAATTTGTCTTGTGAAATTGGCGATTTTCGCGGCTGGGAAAAGGTCAAAATTGTATAGTTCGGAGACGGAAGACGCTTATTTCCGAAAGACATGGCGTCGGACGGTTCGGTAGAGTCGGCATGTCGCGACGAAAAAGTGGTATTTTTGACAGCGAAAGAGACATATGTTCGAGGTATGCGGCAAATCGCGCGGTTGCACCAT
Organism: Lethrus apterus; assembly: GCA_018397195.1. Taxonomy (NCBI): domain Eukaryota; kingdom Metazoa; phylum Arthropoda; class Insecta; order Coleoptera; family Geotrupidae; genus Lethrus; species Lethrus apterus. Next base: position 8,547 of record JAFFZR010011787.1, on the reverse strand, counting down.
GCATTCGCCGCTCCTTTCGTCGATTGCATACCGACTGTTGTGTACCTATACTATACTCGAAAAATGACACGATAGTATGGGTACACAACAATCGGTATGCGATCGACGAAAGGAGCGGCGAATGCATGGTGCAACCGCGCGACTTGCCGCATACCTCGAACATCTGTCACTTTCGATGTGAAAAATACCACTTTTTCGTCGCTATCGATCCGTCCCGACGCCATGTCTTTCGAAAATAAGCGTTTCCGTCTCCGAACTATAAAATTTTGCCCTTTCCCAGCCGCGAAAATCGCCAATTTCACAAGACAAATTGCATTGCACTTAAAAAATTAAGAAAAACATTAAATTATTTAACAACTTTGCGCCTATGCGAATCGAGGCAACATAATCCATTTGGTTTAAAGGTGACTATAAACTTTCGTTTTATGTAGATATGGTCCATAGGAACGATCACACACCCGGTAGTATTACCGGCTCTCGTACTAATAGGTGGTAGTCAGAATTATGCACACATGCGGAGATCACACTTCAATTCTACCGGTCTTAACGACATGTAGAAAGCAAGAATGTACGGAGATCCAGCCCAGGTTCTGCCTCGCAGGAAAAAACCAAGTAATTTCCTTTATACATGATGATAAAGCAACCAATATTACACATTCTTTACTTTTATAGGTAATGTTGGCATTACCTATAAAAATAAAAATTCAAACAAAACAATAAATAAGTTAATTTATTTATAATATATAAAAAGTAAAGTATTTAAACGTACTTTAAATGTATCTCGCTCATTGAAGAAAATTATAGATACTTTTTAACGGAGATTTTACCGGCGCGAAGTTGTCGGTGCCGGTGACGCCATTTTGGTAATTGAATAACATTCATGCCTTCTTTCTCATTCGATTTTTACTTTTATATTAAATAATTCCAAATATTTTAAAACTGCTCAAATGGCAATGTTTATTTCGGCACGGACTTTAGCGCCAGGTATATTTTACGTAAGCCGATTTTAGGTTATTTAACCCAATTTTTCCAGTGTTTCGTTGTACGTTAAAACAAATCTTGTACAGCTGCGAGGCTGTTACATTTCACAACCACAGTAGGATTGTACAATGCGTTATACCTGTTGGTACACAGAAACGATGTTATGCGGAAAAAAAGGTCTTTGAACGATCAAAACCCCATTGTAACGTAGGTACAATTGGACATGTAGATCATGGTAAAACTACTCTCACTGCAGCAATTACAAAAGTACTAGCAGACAAGAAATTAGCGGCGGCTAAAAAATACTCTGATATTGACAATGCGCCCGAGGAAAAAGCTAGAGGTATTACCATTAACGTCGCTCATATTGAATATCAAACGGAAGTGAGACATTATGGGCATACTGATTGCCCAGGACATGCTGATTATATTAAAAATATGATTACCGGTGCGGCACAAATGGATGGAGCTATTTTGGTAGTTGCTGCAACTGATGGTGTTATGCCACAAACCAGGGAGCATTTACTATTAGCAAAGCAAATTGGTGTGCAGCACATTGTTGTATTTATTAATAAAGTCGACGCTGCCGATGAAGAAATGGTCGAATTGGTTGAAATGGAAATTAGAGAACTGATGAGTGAAATGGGTTATGATGGTGACAATTTGCCAGTTATATCCGGTTCAGCTTTATGTGCATTAGATGGAAACAAACCAGAAATTGGAGCAGATGCTGTCTCAAAATTATTAGAAGAAGTCGACAAATACATTCCCACACCTATAAGAGAATTAGATAAACCTTTCATGCTTCCAGTTGAACACGTCTATTCAATACCAGGTAGAGGAACTGTCGTCACCGGTAGGTTGGAAAGAGGTGTGTTGAAAAAAGGTTCAGATTGTGAATTCGTCGGTTATAGTAAAGTTTTAAAGTCCACTGTGACGGGTGTTGAAATGTTCCATCAGATTTTAGAAGAAGCTCAAGCCGGTGATCAGTTAGGCGCTTTGGTTCGAGGAGTGAAGCGCGATGATATAAAAAGAGGTTGGCAAATTGAAATATTCCCATTTTTGTATGAATAAAAATTTGATGTGAACTTTCAGGTATGGTGATGTGCAAACCAGGCACGATGAAGGCTCATGATCATTTTGAAGCACAAGTTTATATTTTAAATAAGGAAGAAGGTGGTCGTTCCAAGCCATTCACATCATTCATTCAAATGCAAATGTTCTCAAAGACTTGGGATTCTGCCGTTCAGGTCTGCATTCCTGATAAGGAAATGGTCATGCCCGGTGAGGATTCAAGGTATGTAATACATTTTTTTTTGTAGATATTGTTTTTAATTTTTTATTTATTAGATTGATATTGAAAATGATTCGCCCAATGGTTCTAGAAAAGGGTCAACGTTTCACACTACGTGATGGTATACTGACGCTAGGAACAGGAGTTGTAACTAACTTATTGCCGATGCTTAGTGAAACGGATAGGATGACAATTACAGAGGGAAAAAAGGCACGAGAAAAGAGAATTAAAGAGCAAGCAAAATAAACGTTCTTGATTTATTTATTTGCTTTTATAACTCTTAAGTGTAATGATATAGTTTCTGTGTAATGCGAATGTTATGTGTGTTAAATAGCAACATAAGTCAAAACTGATTTTCTATTGATAAATACGTTTTGTGTATTTTATTGTTTAAATAAATATAATAAATCTTATGAACATATTTCAGTGCCAGCTATTCAATCATTTAATATTCACATACAATGAGATTCAGTTAAAGAAAAACAACAAATCAGTTTAACTAAAAGTGTGCAAACCATATGACTAAGCAATAACAAAAGAAGCAGCCACAGAGGTTGTCGTAGAAAAAATAATTACAGTCAAAAAGAAAGAACGGGACATGCAGCTTTGCATTAATTAAAGACGGTGGTTAATATCTGCTGTCAACCAACGATGAAAATTAGTTTTAGAAAAGAAAAATAAATGCACATTGGGTTCGCTCTGTAAATGAAATTCAAAATATATTTAATAACTTGTAATGTTGCAAATAAAATTTTTAAAATCCTATTAGGTCTTGCTATGAGCCACATGTTTGGCACCACTACTTCCCCAAAAGTAAAACTTTTATAAATATGTATTTCGTATCGACAGAAAACTCATCACAACATAAATGATGGACCCAAATATAGAACAGAAAGAATGCAAGGAAAGTAAAGACATTGGCGTTAAACAAAAGACAATAACAGAAATGCATCAAAAACCCGACACCAAAGAATTATTGTATATGAAGAGCTGATAATATTTAGTTTGAATTTCAATCCTGATAGTTAAGTGTTCTGTGACCCAAAATTGAATACAAGGCAGATTTTACACAAGGGAACGTTTTCTATACCCAATCATATTAAACTTGTAACATTTATTTCCTCGCAATTTTACTGCATAAACGTATTGGGAAATACACATATAAACTGTTGAAGAATTTGTAATGGTTATAAGGAATTTCACAAGAATTATATTAAAGTTGCTAAATATCATACTGTGATGTGAAAACGCATTCATATTTATTAATCACTTCAGATATAAGATTTATAAATTATTTAAAAAAAAAACTTAGCTGCAACATACTAGGAATAATAAGTTGAACAATTAAAACAAAAATTGGAAAATATTTTTCTTATTTCAATTATAACCATCATTCACAATGACAAATAATAACACACATTTATGCAAATTACAAAATTGCTCAATTCATACATGAAGTCAAAATTTTTAACATTGCAAACATTGATCTCCACATGCAAATATACATCAGAAGAAACTATTTGCTCAAGAATTGGCTCGCATACACTTTATTTATTTTAAATACAATTCAACTTCAATTACAAAAAAAAACAAGTCTTATGATATTAATTTACTGTAATAAATGCAATGATTTTTTTTTATAAATCTTCGTCATCTTCGGGTAAAGCAGTTTCTTGTGCTTCTTTGAGATCCTTTTCGATTTGCTGTTGCCAATTTGGGTCCATGGTGACTTCTGGCGGTACAAGAGCCGGCATCGCAACAAATTCCAAATTGGGGTCTCCAATTAATTTGCGTGCCAACCACAAGAACGGTTTTTCAAAGTTGTAATTTGATTTAGCAGAAATGTCATAGTACTACAAAGACACGAATTATGTTTATGTGATATATTAAAGGATCATCTGTGCAAAAATATGATAAACTGAAACCAAACTAACCTGTAAGTTTTTCTTCCTATGAAATACAATACTTTTAGCTTTGACTTTCCTGTCCTTAATATCAACTTTATTGCCACAAAGTACGATGGGTATGTTTTCGCAAACTCTGACCAGATCTCGATGCCAGTTCGGTACATTTTTATAAGTTACTCGAGAGGTCACATCAAACATAATTATGGCACACTGTCCTTGAATGTAGTAACCGTCACGAAGACCGCCGAACTTTTCTTGTCCGGCTGTGTCCCAGACATTAAATCTAATGGCGCCTCTGTTTGTATGAAATACCAATGGATGCACTTCGACACCGAGAGTGGCCACATATTTCTTTTCAAATTCTCCAGTTAAATGACGTTTAACGAACGTCGTTTTGCCGGTACCACCGTCTCCGACCAAAACACATTTAAACGTGGGCATCTCTACTTCGGTCGTCATTGTTGATGTTGAGTTTTGCCTTCCTCTGCAAGAAGTCTTATTAACACACAAGTACTAAACAAACGTCTATTTTGACAAGGCGTTGCTTATTTTGTTTTTATTTGGATTAATTTCAAGCGATGAGGGCGTGCACGTTGCGAACAGTTTTAATTTTAAAGCGAAATACCGCCATGAAAAGTTTCACAGGATTTTGACATTACCGTGCCGATTTCAAGAATACATTTCTTTGTTAATAGCGGCACTCATTCGAAAATACTAAACAAGCAAAAAAGTAGACGTCCTGTTAAGTTTACCTTTGTCACAAAAAAGCACAGTAAACACTGATGAACTGGAATAAGTTGGATGACAGTCGCCGAGAAAAAAGTCGTTAGAGCTCACAATGGCGTTCTCTTATGTTTGTGCTAAGTGATTCACCAACCGCCAGGGGCATCAACTCCGTTAGTTTTTAAATAAGGCAAATGCACCACAAAATAGTGAAAAATATTTACGTTGATCAAACGGTGAAAATTTTCAAAATTCCTTTGAGATTTACAAGAATTAAATTATTAAAATAATAATGATGTCGTGACGTCATCGAGCCGCTTACGTCACGTGAGCGTGCGCACTAAATTATCGGCACTGCAGAATTGCCAGTCTCTTTTTGTATCGATTTTCGCGATCCTAGTGTTCGTTCCTTAGTTTTAGTGCTTGTTCTATTTGAAACGAGTTGAATGGGATTCTTTTGTAAATCCATAGTTGCTCGCGGTGTGTGATTGTTGCCGGTAGAAGATGACGAAAGACAGATTGGCGGCCCTTGTTGCTGTAAGCATTTACATTTTAAATATTCAATTTACATGTTTTACAAATCGTGTATGTTTTACCGCGAATTTAAACTGGGATGTTGAACGACGACATTAGTCTTTTGTTTTTATATGTAAAAAAAAATAGATTGGTTCGAACAAATAGGTTAGGTGTTGGTTGATAAATACTTCGTTAAAAATACCCATCCTTTACAGTATGATTTAAATTACCATTTCAATAATGTAATTTCCAGGCCCAAAGTGACGAAGATGATGGCCCCCCAGATGACGTTTCCGTCAACGTTGAGGGCCGGGATGGTTTCATGGACGCATTCTTCGCGGAGGTAAGTTCTTCCGAGTCTTACACAATAATGTCAAGTAAAACACACATAACAATCAACTAGTTGACACATTTTTGTGACATTTGGTTTTTCAACCTGAAATCCGATTTTCCAGTTAGACATGCTGGCATTGTAACGCTTTTTGCTTTAGCACTCCCCGTCCGTCGAAACTTCTACTTTATCGTCGTTTGAATGAATCACGTCTGACCTACATCGTAATCAAACGGATTGAAAACTCGGCACAAAAAAATTGGCCGATACCGCGAAAACTTAACCCAGGATTCGAACCGATCGGACGTGACTAACGCCCAAATTTAAATTTCAAATTCGATTATCGCACGTCACCGTGAAATTCGAAGTGCATATTTTCATTTTACGCCGTCGACATCGTTTCTTTCAAGGTTTGAATATGCAAATAAATACGCGGCGTTAATGACGACGTTGCTCTAGGTCATTCGTTTTCACTTTTATCAGTTTTCTTTGGCATCGTCTAATGCCCACGAACGAATAAATTCGCGACGACGAAATGAGGAAACATGTTACTTGGGTGCCTAATATAGAAAGAGATAAAAGAAATATTTCACTACTGTTTGTTAATCTCCTTTTAATCCTTTTCACTCATATTCATCCCTCTGCAAAATCGTTCACCATTTTTCCTCAAAAATCATAGTCTTTATTTCGACATGCACTTTTTAGTTCTATATCTCTCCCATCTTGGCAATCTCTTCTGTTGTCTGCCTACGTTTTTGTGATATCATCGTGCTTCTGTATTGCAAGAAACAAAGAAATTCTGAAAGCCATTATCAGTGCTAATATCTTCATTATTTCCCAAATAAATGGAAAGTAGCCCAGATTATATTATGGATCATCATATAGACCCATAAGTCTTTACCTTCGTTGCGTAAGGTTTAAAAAAAAAAAAACATTCCAAAAGCGATTGAAACTAATAATTATTGTCAGATATTCAAATCATACCTCTCTAATCGACACCTGGTAAAACACCAAGATGAGTACCTATACAGAATTAAATCCTATAAAATCCGGCGGCCCACAGGGAAGTATTGGGGCCCCTATTGTCTAGACTCATCACTATTTCTACATGAACGTCAGTCGACACATTGAAACACAATGAAATCCAATCTAATGTAATTATTGCATAAATTATGAATTGACCTATATTTTTTAATTTTTATTTTTATAAATGAAACATTTGTTAGATTGCATTGAATAGGTTTGGTTCCATTCTCTTACGTTGCTCGTCTGTACAGAATTTAATACGACCTCATTTAACTATTTTAAGCCATAAAAAAACAAAACATTAAATTCGTCTAAAATTCAACTCTTGCAAAACAAAATCGAATAAACGCAAAATGAATCTTTTATTGCATCTTTACTTCTTCGCTTTTGTCAATTTCCCTTTGCTACGTTCTTTATAGAGTCCTCTTTTCACCTTATACATTGAAATATTGAAATATTCTTTCTCTTGCAGATTTGTTGTCTTCAGCGTGGTTTTTAAAGTTTTTATTTGTATTCAATGTCCAAGTAGTACTACTACTACTACTACTAACATTTTACTTTATCTTCTTTTCTGTTCAACTTAAAATAAAATTCATCGACAACGCATTAAGCATGTGACTTTCATATAACAGAATTTGTTTGCTAGGAAAATTTGGAATTTTATATGAAGGTTTTTTTTTTAAATTTCATATTAAAAAATTGGCAGTTTGGATTATGATGCCACGTCGATGATTTACTCGTCGATTAGCGCAAACGAATTGTACAAAGTTGGCGTTATGTATTTAGATATGAAATTACAAACTTTTGACGTCTTGAAACGTATACATCCGGGTTTGATAACCTAGGTGCATAAAAGTCTTTCTCCCAAATTAATAATTTATTATGTTGTACAAGTTAATATTATTGGCGAATCCTTGTCGGCTCAACAGTCAACAAGTTTATTTTTGTTTATACAGGCTGTCCCATTAGTGCGATATTCTTCGATATCTCTGTTGTTATGCAAAATACAAAAAATATGTTATGACAAAAGTTTTTTGAATTAACGGTCTCCACCACCTAAAATTATTTTCAGTTATACGGAGTGTTTCGTTTGTGCGCAACCACGAAGAACTTTAATATTTTAAATGGAACACCCTATATATTATTACATTTTTCAATTCACTGGGTAATTCTAATATAAGTTTGTTAAGATAATATTTGTCTATGTCTATTCGTTTTTAAGATATTTGCATTTATTCAAAAATTTTGACAGCAGACGGTCTTCGGCAAAACGCCTGTAGTTCAATAAGGAAATACAGCAAGATCATGAAATTTTATGCAACACTAGAGGGATCTTTAGTGATAATAGTAAAACCATTAGAAATTTGATGTAACACAACATACTTAATAAATCTTCTTTTTGAAACAATTGAAATGCGGAAAACTTAATTTTTTTAAATGGAAGTGCTATATTTTTATGCATTAGTCGAAAGCAAAATTTAATTGTCTATTAATTTGAATAAGCATCATATGTAGTAAAAATTAATAATTTTCCAGATATTGATGTATTTTTTCATTTTTGCACATTGTCATCCCTCCTGAGAACCATAAAAGTAATTTTTAAATGTTTTTTAAAACAAAGCTGATAAACTACGAACTAATAAATAGAATATGCTGTAAATAAGAAGATACACCAAGCTTTACATTTCAAAGTTTTATAATATTCACACATTAAATAGAGAGATCACAACATGCCATATTTTGTATGTAATATTACTGCTTTCTTGAGT
>JAFFZR010011786.1:0-13980 GCA_018397195.1 Lethrus apterus | reverse complement strand
ATAGTTTAGTTGTTCTTGTTATAATTCGATTTATATGGTCGGATTCGTATATATTTGTTCTTACCTTATTGTAGTGTGATGTGTATATTTTAATGACTTGTATTGTTTATCCACATGATTTTGACAATTGCTTATATCCATTTTGTATGGTTGATAGCATTAAATACATTATTATTATTATTATTATAAATTTATAGTTAAACGTAAATTATTAAGTATAACCCAGTTACTTGTTATAATGAACTTACCGATTTAATTTATGATCATTTTACTACATGCCTTTAAAGGATCACACATAAATAATTTTGCATTTTGATGTCTCGTTAAGTAGCATACACGCCCGTTAAACGTATACAAGTAAACCAATTTCATCTGACGTTCAAAACTGACAGACTAATCGAATTCAATTTCAACTCGATAAGGAAGTGTAATGGTACACTCGAAAAAATGTTAAATTTTTCGCTCGAATCGTTTCGGTCATTAAACGCAATGAATATACTGGCTCATTCTGAAATAGGTCCCATTATTTTAATACGGTCCCATCTTCAGTTTAAGTTTTTGGAGAAAAAAAAAATGTATATGAGCATACGGTTCTAAATACGGTCCTGTAGCTATTTTAACGTGCGTCGTGTTGAAAAGTACCTTCCTTTGGCGGGAGCAACATGCAATGTTGAAAAAGAACCTTTAAATGCGGTGATTTCACTCAAACTAAAATATATTTTTTTTTGGTACACCTGTTAAAATATTGACACATATTTCAGAATCAGCCTGTGTAGAACATTCCCAACAAATTAATAAAGTCTAATAAATGTTTAATTTTTCAGATTTTGATAAAATATGGTACGAAGTCGCACCCCATCCCAGGGTGGGGGTTCGCAGGGTTTCGAAATGGAAAGGAAGTATTCAGTACCATCCAATCCTGATTCGAGAGCATTTTCCGGAACAGCCAGCGAAGATTTACATGCATGGTCGATATATAGGTAATTTTTTTTAAACGGCATCTAATTCTAGAGTCTTAAGGCCATCGAACCACACATTCTCAAAATATTAAAATCCAGAATCAATATACAATTATTTGCAACCTTCGTAATTTTCTTCAATCTTCCACATTCACATTGTTCCTTTCCTTCGTGAATATTTTTTCATTTTCATTCAGTAGCTATATGTAAGCTCGTATATTTACAGACAGAATTTAAACTCCGATTTTACGGACAGTGCACTAGGATCCACGGATAAAAGCCCCCTTCCTTATGGGAATTTCCAGCTACGAGACACCACTGTACAATCCATTTTAGCACATCCACGTTATGGACCAAAGTGAGTATCAAGTTCTATTTTAAAAAATGTTTGTATAGTTTTAGTCGTGATTCTCAAAAAAATAAATACTAAATTTGAAAAATATTATTTGAAAAAAAATTCAAGAAAAAATTGTTATACTTGTGGAATTTTGTAATTGGAATCTGGCCTATCGCATTTTTTTTTTTATTACAACATTATTAATTATGAGCAAAATCATCGAACATAATAAACTAAGATTACCATTATTAAATAGTAACGGATTGAACAGTACACATAATAATTACTGTAAATATATGGTTATTTATGAGAAAACGTAACTGCATCAAACTTTATACGCGAAGTGATCGTTTGCACTTGCAGGTCAGCTTTGGGTTCGAACATGTACACGTACTTGAAATTCGGTCTGCCGCGCGTATTTCCACCAAACCAGAATGGTTCCCACCGATCGGGAACGCCTCAACATTTCAGAGGGACGACACTGAGGACAACACATTTGAGGTAATTTCACGCATCCGCCGATTCACGACCCGATGACGCATGAAATCTCTTTCAGGGCGTCAAAAGCCGGAAGTCGTGGACCAAGGGATGGGAGTTCCGGTTATGACAGTTCTGATAACGAAACGAACAATCATTACAAGAACAGCCGGAAGTATCGATCCGATCCCGACTTTAGAATGCAGAATGTCCATCCTTCGTACCATGTACAGACAATGGTAATGATAACATTTGATCATGTTTCGCGTTTTGTAAAAGAATTATTTTTGTTGTTATTATTGGACTGTAAACATATCAAATAATACTTACCCTGTTCACGGGAACATTCTACAATAGCTAACTTTTTTATTTAAGGAGATACAAGCTTGGTTAAATGGACAAAGTTTAAGTACCTTGCAATGCGCTTTTTGCGCAATAAATTATAAAACAAAAGAACATCGCGTTGCTAAGATACAAGCATACCGATTACTTTTTTAAATTGAACACCCTGTATATTTTTATATTTTTAAGTTCCTCTGGTTGCCTGCAATAATTAATTATAAGATAATTTTTCTCTAAAACCGCTATGAAAAGAGTTTTGGAAAAAATAATTTTCATTATAATTATGATAATTATTATAATTAAATAAATAATTTATAATACAATTCTTTTATTGTTATTGATGTGAGATGCATAAGACATATTGGTGCAGTCCGAAGGATAAAAAAAATATTCATAAAACAAATTGTTGCAAGGGGAGGATCGATAACAACAGTTCTTTTGCTTTTTGATTTTTATTATTTTATTACTATTTTTTAACTCCTTAACTAGCGACCCTAGAAGAAAATTGTTTTATAATTAATTATAGCACGCAATCAGAGCAACTTAAAAATATACAGGGTGTTCAATTTAAAAAATTAATCGTTATGCTTGTATCTTAGCAACGCAATGGTCTTTTGTTTTATAATTTATTGTGCGAAATGCGTATTACAAAGTACTTAAACTTTGTCCATTTAACCAAGTTTGTATTTCTTTAAATAAAAAAGTTAGCTATTGTAGAATGTTCCCGTGAACAGGCTGTATATTAACTGTCTGTTTATGTTTTATCTTCTTCCTTCAGTCTTGGTAAGACCTTTCCGTTTTACGTTTTTCTGTTCTTATTATTGATTTTAGTTTAACTGCAGCAGAAAGTGATTCAAATCGATGTCAGGTGTTCAATAGCGAACACATTAGCTAGAACACATTCCAAAACATGCAACAATCTTGCATTTACAAATAATAAATTAGAAATATTTGATTTTGAACAAAATAATAATAATTATTATTATTATGGTATGGGATATAACTTAAACCTGTAGCGTTTATAAGAACTTAAAACAGTCCTTATACACATATTTCTTCAAAGCATTTAGATGTGTATTCTTTATTCCTTTTTTTTGTTTCGTCTTTATATGTCTTGTTTTGCTCTTTAATTTTCTTGTAAAACTATTTTGTATTTCTTTCTTTTTCTATTTCTTTCAGCTTTTTGGTCTAACCACTCTCTCTTACTTTTTCTTATTAGTTTTTTAGCTTGTTTTCTTAAATCTTCATATTGCGCTTTAGCCTGTGTTTATTTGTCCGCGGCCATCTGACTCTTGCTTGTACCTTTTTTATTGTTAGAATGTAGTGAAGACATTCTTCATTTAACCATCCTTTTTTCACTTTTTTCTGATCTACCCCAACCTCTTCTTCTACCGCTATCTTTATACTCTCTTCAATGACGCTCCATTCTGCTTCTAATTCTTTTTCCTTGTCCTTAGTGTTCAATTCGGATTTCACTTTCTCTGCATATTCATTTCTTACTTTGCTGCAGTTTAGTTTGTTTAGATCCCCTTTACATTACATGTTATTGTGTCTTCTTTCTTGATTTTTTACTTTAAAGTAGCAGTGACCATATAGAGTCTGCGTTTGCTCCTCTTAATGTTCTAAATCTTTTATTGTTGAATATTTCCTCTTTGCTATGAGTATGTGGTCTATTTGATGGTGCATTTTTTTGGTCTTGTGAAGTTGCTCCCTTGAGCATTTGGGATGGTTGAATTTTGTGGAGCTTATGATAATTAGTTCGCGCTGCTAGTACTTACATAAACTTTAATATTTTCATTCATTTAACAATTCTTAACCAAGAATAAAAATACGTTTCGACTAAAACCGGTAACTAACACAAAATGAGAACAAATAACAAAAAATGTGGAAATGGTAAGGGGCTCATAAATGTATGATAAAATTGAAAGTTGGAAGCAAAGAACTAAATCAAAAGAATTAAATTTGATGCAAGATGCGATGGATATTAAAATAAACAGATTTTCGGTAAAAAATGTCAAAATTTTATTTGTTCAAATTGTCGGTATCAATTTCAACACGGTGTCGTATAATATATAAAGATAAGAAACTAAGCTTTTATGTAAATTATGCGCAACTGTAATCGTCCATGGCATATTAATAGTCAACCTCAGATTATGTTTCCGCAGGATGTGGTGTCTAATCAAGGTCAATGCATTCCTTGGTTATTTAAAGAATTGCTTGCTAACTTCTATGTGTTTGTATTTTGTAAAGAATAAGTTGTTTAAAGTCAATATAAAATATTAATCATATTACGAAAATTACATTTACAACCAAGAATTTTATAACAATATTACCAAAATTGTAAATTGTAAATTCCAAGTCGCAATTACAAATAATATAATATAATAAAAAATAAATGCATTGAATCCACCTTAAAAAATAATAATACAGCGCTGTTACTGCAGCTTTATGACGCATTCCAACTACACATAAAAGTAAAAGATTTGTGTACGCTCACGTCGCCGTCGTCGTCGCATTTTGTCAATTCGCTCTGCACATGTGAAAGCGTGTGTTGGAATTAAGCTCTGGAGATTATAAAACGAACGAAGAAACACGTATCACAAATCTCACTTGTGTGTGTTCACGATATTGAATTGACATTATCACTCATCTTAGTTCAATTATCCAATCTCGACTTGTCTGGAAATAATTAAAACCTTTCAGAACTTTCAAAACGGGTATAATTAAAATGTTATTTCCAAGCGTTTACGGTTAAGAAACAGAAATATAAAAATGTTCAGGAAGTTGATTTGTAAATGTAAAAGTATTACATTAAATATGGGGTGTTAAGGAAGAGATGATGATGGAACCAACGCTACGAAGAAAACTTAAGAGAACTTTGAAGTTTAAAAGATCAACTTCTAATTATTCTATTTACGTTCACTATACAACCTGCACCAAATCTCTCACTTACATGATCCTCCTACACATCGTTCAACCATCTGTTTCTTAGTCTTCCTCTGACTTTTCTTCATGATGGTTCTCAGTCTTATAGTTATTCTATCGCTATCCATCCTTTTCCCGACTATGCCCGCACGTTGTATCAAGTAGCCCTGTTCATAATTCTTTCGTATCCTCCGGGATCTACCATCGTTTCGTACAGACCCAAGGTTTATCCAGAAAGTTTTACGTTCACATATTTTAATATGTTATTGTTCATCTGCACTAGTTTTTTCCCTTTCAATCCTTCTCACCACTTGTCCCAAGCTCGAAGAAATTAACTGGATTGAGAAGAAGGGATTTGGTTGCGGCCACGACCATCTTACAGATGTTAAAGCCTATTCCAGCATACATTGCAAGGAGTAGGGAAACGTGGAAAACCTAATCAGAATAGTCGCCGGAAGGCCAACTCAAAGTTAGAAACATTGTAAATTTACATATACTTCGCCCTTTCCTCGTTTATTTGTCCCCTCTTTTTTGCATCAGTGTATCTAACGTAAGTCTCCTGTAACATTCTCTTATTTTTCCTGATATTAGCGACATCATGAGAACGTTTGGATTGTTCTTAATCATATGCGACCCCAGTATCAAGTTAAACAATGTAGTGGATAATGTGTCTCATTGACTTAACCTAGCATTAAATATCGAAAGGAGTGGTTAACCGTCATTTACCATTTCTTTCCTGTTAGTTACCAAAGGCTTGCATAAAATCTATATTTAGGTTATATAAGTACATATTTTATAATTAATATAATAAAAACAAGCAATTTTTGTCAATAAACCCATATCCGGAAATGAACCGCTTTCGTACTAGAGTGAATGAAAGGTTGCTATTACATGAATTATTTATAGAATTGGCTATTGTTTTCAATACAGAGATTAGATCCTCGATTCATGGATTCACGGACTCTATGGAATATTCCCGGAATAGCGGCCATTATCCTTACAAAATTGCTGATATCATGTACTTGCTTGCTTGGCATAATGATCCTACTTTTTATTTGTAGATGAAATGAAAATAAAAATTGTGCGTATCAACTGCCAACTGCCAAAAGCGCTCATTTCCGGACATGGGTTTATTGACAAAAATTGCTTGTTGTGTCTTTCATAACCACTTGAAGTTTGTCGGTCTAGTTTTGAAACAACCTGTATATTATAATTTACAGGAAAACAAAAAAAAACGATTATTAAGAAACTAACGAGTGTTATGATGGCATCGTGTTATGAAATTTTTATACACACAGTCTGCAGCTTATCATAGAATCAGCGATATATTCTTTGGCCGCTTCAATTGGTACATACACAATGATGAAAGGGTCTTCTGATTCTAAGAGTGCTTATTCTGTCGAATACATATACATAAGTCATAGCGTACAGAGGAGATGAAAGGGTAGTAATATAAGATCAAAATAAATAATTTTTCTTAGTAAACTTTTGAAGAAAGATCAATAACAAGAAAGTTGCATCAATTTAAATTTTTTAAAATTAACTCCCACTTTTTGAATACCACTGATATTAATGAGGAATCAGTGTTTTTTTTTTAATTTAAGCATTTTAAAAACAATTAAATAGCTGTTACTTTTATGTTTTTAATTTGTTTAATTCTAAATTGTATAAATAACAATCAGGTATCTTCAATTTATATTTAAAATGTCAGTTACTAGCATAGTTTGTACAGAATGTTCATTAATCGATTTAACTTTAACTTGCTGTAACTTTCTGGTTACAGCAAGTTCGGGTCAGCTTGTATAAAATGAGTCCAACTCCACACATTTCCTTGACTTTCTTCATTGCCATAGAATTACTTCGTACAATTGCCTTTACTAATGACACCTTTACTATGATTTTTTTAAGTGAAAATCAATACAATATTTTTGGAATTTTTTCCCACAGTATTCATAGTGCCTGCTTATAGCATGGTAATCACATTCCAAATTCTAAACTATGAAACTAAATTCACGTTCTAGGGTGTTGTTTAGGATGCGTTCATGATGAACTGTCCGGTTTCATTCCTTGTTATATTCGCAACATACGCTCAACCTCCAAGTTGAGGGGCCAAGGACTCTTCTGTTAGGGTTACGGCGCCGGTAACTCGTTTATTTCTGTTGGTATTATACCGTAATATCAATGGGGCACCGTGGGGAATCAGAAATCGATCTTTCTTGCAGAGCTATGTATGTACACGAAGAAGGCGTTTTCAGAGTTTTGTTTTTATACAAAATCCATCCCTACAGACTTCTAATGCACCCCCTAATGTAGAATACTATGTGAAAAAGGTAGAGAAATATGACAATGAATGTGAGAGAAGGTCATGCTCATGGTGCAAGTTTAATAAAGATGGCAGTGGATGCGGTACGAAAGAAGTAGAAAATAGTAAGACTGAAGGACATCATAAACAAACAAAATGTAACAAGAAATATGATATAGAGTTAATTATTTAAAAAAAAAAAAAAAAAATAGTGGACAGCTATAGTACGTTCGTAAATTCGGAGGAGTAAATTAAAATTATCACTTAAAAAAATCGCTCACTGATTGGCTACATGCGAGACACGTTTACCCAGTGTAAATTGCCGTATTCGCAATCAGATTTCCGGTATTTAATGTTTTCATGTCTGACAGCTGAGAAGTATTTAAAAAGTAATTTATTGTTTATTATTACACGAAATCGCATCTAACAATAACCGAACAAAAGAGTTGAGTAAGAGTTGGACGTCTAAATAATACGATCAGCGTTGACCAACTAACGGTAAGTTCGAAAATTATTCCAGTGTAATTCTGGCTTATGTATTTACTCCTCCGAATTTACGAACATAGTATAGTAGGTATGAAGAAAGACTGCACAACAATATTATTTAAAATAATTTTCATTCATAGTTACAAATTACATTATAAATAAAAATACTCACAAAAATTGGAAAACTTAAAAATTCTCATAAAACCATTTCAAAAGTGAGAATCGAAAGACTAAAAACCAACTACGGAATTAAAGATTTATAGCGGACAAAATAAAGAAGAAATTAAAAAAAAATTATCGCATGGGGTTTTAAAAATTGTATTAAATGTAATAATTTAATTTCGTACAATAATGAATGAATATATAAAAAATTTAAAAGAAAATCAATATCTTTTAAATATAAATCACGACATTTTGGAATCAAATAAGAAAAAGAACGTTGATGTGTTATTAAATTGATGCTTGAGGAGATATCAACATGCAAAATTAAACAAACCACCAAGAAGTATTTGATATTTTAAATATCAGCATAAGACGAATAACAATAAATAATTGAAATAATATAAACAAGAAAAAACATCCGCCTTAGTCACTCAATCTGAAAAAAATATTTGATATTTTTTTACTAAACACCTACTTGGTGTACTAACTTAAAAAACAATAAAAAGTGTTCGATTCCACATAAGATATAACGGACCATTATTTGTATGGCACCACGCTTCGCAGATGTTACATCCAACACGAGATATTATTTCTTAAGAAAACAAGTCATTTTTCTAACCTCCTCTAAGCAACCAGATGCCTTTATTAAGGCATCTGGTTAAGGCACACAATGATTAACCGTACGTGAATATTAGTTATTATGGACTAAAGCAACATAATTATTAAAATGTTCAATCACAGAAGGATGAAAAGATGCATAGAACAGTTGATTTTACAAGGTACGCGCGCGCGCACACACACAGTTCACTATTGTATTGTTCATTTTCCTAGAAATATTCTATAAATAAATAAGCATAAGCATTTCATAAAATATTAGTGGAAAAGGACGATTTCGTGACAGTAAGCTTTTAAAGAAAAAGAAAAATATCAAACTTTCATATTCAGTTCTAAAATTTTTTAAAAATGGTTATTTACTGACATTTAAATTATACCAATTTACCGCTAAAGTAATTCAGTAGACAACTAGTCGTAAAATTATTTCAATCACACAGGATTTTAAATGTCTGTATCGCTTTTTACAAATGTTGCACCAAGTACTTCATGACATTAATTACCTCATAAACGAACGTTATCTGAACGGTGTCTGACTGAACGATTTATGTACATATTTTTTTCTTGTAACTTATACCTGTCTATCTACCTGTTTATTTGTTGTGTTGTGTATTAATTAATGGCAACCGAGATTCAGCCAGTCACAAGTCAAATGTATGTTTTTTCTTTTCTGTGAAAGAGTAAGAACTTGTTACTCCAGAAGTCCACCCTTACCTCTCGAGCACCATTAATTGTATGCCAATGATGAATGCTACCGGCACCTCTTGACTTGCAATTGAATCGAGCCGGACACGAGAGAGAATCGAACCAGAGACTCCCGCATGACAGAACACGATCCAACCAGCCAAAACTTTTATTTGAACATTGTTGAATAAAAATAAAAAAATTAAAATTTGCATTAAAATTGTTTCATAGCAAATGTTTAAAACGTTGCCTGTTTGCAAGTGAACAGAATCACGCAAATATCACTGTCACTTTGACAATAAAATAACACCAATATTAATTTGATATGCTCATTGACAAGAATATCAAGCAAAAAGCCACAAACAACAAATAATACTATAGAATTTCGTTCACCATTTTCAAAATGCGACAGAGACAATATTTTAGAATCACTCTGTATATGAAATGTATTCCATTTAAAAATAATTACCATGGCTGAATAGTAGAAGGGATTCGAGAGTTCGGCGCTCACCTCCACCTCCCGTCATTGCGCATGCGCCATTTTTAAAAGTCATCAACCAACCCTTTAACATTGTCCCATTTAGGGGGTTGTTTTAGGGGATGATTTTAGGGGATTGTTTTGGGGAATGCTTTTAGGGTGTTTTGAGAGATGATTTAGGGGTGGTTTTAGGGGATTATTTTAGGAAATTTTTTAGGGAACGATTTTAGGGGATTATTTTAGTAGATGATAATTTAACAGATGATTTTGGCGGCAGGAAATTTAAATATGAAAAATGGTTCACGAAAACATGACAATCACTTCCGGTTAAAGCTGAAAACTGTAAATATTTTTAATGTGATTACTGTGTAAATATATTAAAATAATTTAAGGAGACTTTTGCTGACGCGGAAATTTTACAGATATCTTTGGCCCCACGGATAGTTTAGATTCGATTCGATGTGTATGAAATAGATAAAACTTACATGTAAAACGCGAATAATTTATGTATTTCGCAAGGCGACAACCGAAGATTTATAGATGGCGTGAGTCATTTTCAGTCAGTTTTTAAAAAATTTATTTTTGCATATGGAATACATAAATAATTTATCCTTAAAAGAGTTTACATTAGGCTTAACTCTCCAAAACATTATCTAAATAAATTATAGATCCAGTTGGAACGTGTGTGGAAATGCCCCTTCAATCCTAGTTCTGTTTTGGTCAAAATCTCAAATAAAACGAAAGATCGGAGCGTAAGTACATGATCCTGAATATTTAACAAATCGATATAGTAACATGTCCGAAATATCGATTAAATTTAATTTTTATTTGAATTAAATTGAACCTGAAACTTACCTTGCTTAACGGACACATATCTGGAATTTAAAGCAGCGACGAAACTTGCCTGCGGCAACGAATCTTCCAACGAAAACAACTCATCTTTTGTAACGGTATTCGAACGTGTTTTTAATACTGCTTTAGATCCGATCGGACTTAGATAAGCGCCATTTCTGTCACGAAGAGCAAGTTGTCCACTGTGATATTCGGCGGAGAACAGACAATCTTTGTTACAAGTGTCAACCAGTTTACCTTCGGGTTAAATGAGAAATGAGTAAATTACTCTAAAGTTCGAAAATTATTAATTACCTCCATTTGACAGATATTTGTTGTTGCAAGTATGAAGAGCGTACTTTCCAGATTCATCGGCATGGAATTCTAACGTAAAAAGGGTATCTTCGCCCCAAGGAATGTTAGCATCTACGTGGATTTCATCCAAATTTTCCGACAAGTGAGCGAATCGTTTACGACCAACGGAACGAAGATTAACCTAAAACATAAAAAAAGAAACAAGATTTACAAATTTGAATTAAAGAACTAAAATATAAAATGCAGCAAAATTTATAATATTTTGTTGATAAAAATTAAACCTAACTAATCTTCTTCACTTATTCACCTGCCACATGTTTTCAAGTTGTGTGCATCTGAAGCAACTTTAAAAGAAGGTAATAAAATACTCGGCCACATCAAATGAACTTTTCGGCCAAGAAGTAAAGAAGTAAAAAAAATATATGTTGCAAGGAAAGAATTCAACAAAGGGCGTCGGCATCTAATTTGATTACAGGTAAGCACCGAAAGGAAGCCAATCAATGGAAAATGGTTTAGGCATCATGTTAAATAAATTGTAAATAACCTCATAAACCTCATCATATACACTAATTAGCAGACCCATCCAAAAGTGCATAAAAATAGTAGAAAAAATTAACATATTGGCATTAAAATAGTGCAATCGAGCAAGTAACGATACCCTTAATTTATTTTATTTTTTTTATTTTTACTTTTATTCAACCTCTTTTCTGTTCTTACAGTTGTTAGAAACCTATTTCAGCATATGCTGCAAGGATTAGGGAAAGTGGAAAACGTAATCAGAATGGTCGGTCGGGAGGCCAACTCAAAGTAAGAATCTTACATACTTACTTATCGCGCAAATATATAAACTATAACATAAAAAATCAAATTAATTTATGTGAATTGGAAGAACGTCATAGCCTTCGCTGGGACATAAATTTCTATGGTATATAATAATAGTAATGTCTTATTCGTTCATTTCTGTATACACAATCATTCTGAAATAGGACCCACTATTTTAATACATGAATCTAAATCCGCAAAAATGACGGTCTATTTTTAGTTTAAATTTTCGGAAAACGTAATTTTTTATATGACCATTTGGTTTTCTAAATACGATCATATATCCATTTTAATGTTCGTCGTGTTGAAAAGTAGCTTCCTTTGGCGGGAATAACATGCAATGTTGCAAAAGAACCTATATGCGATAATCTTACTCAAAAATAAAATATTTTTTCAGGCACACCCTTCAACATATTTGGGTTTCGACTAATGTTAGCTATCACCTGTTAAAATATTGATATCTATTTCAAAGTCAGCCGGTATATATTAAGTAGATTATATGGATCAATCAAAAAAGTTTCAGCCCGGGAAGAAAGAAAAAATTCACTGTATGCCATAAATTCTGAAGATAATGGAGACTTATTTACCACAGTATGTATTTCATTCTATATTTTGAGTATTACCTCATTCTTTCTGATACATTTTCTTTATTACCCCACATTTCTGCTCATTTGCACTACTATTCCTAATCTTTTGTCTCAGAACTAGCACACCCATTCGTTTCTTCTTTGATAAAATCAATTACTCTGAATCTACACATAAATGTTTTATAGATAACTGTCTTTCTTAATATTGTCCACATCTTCTCAACACAGTTCATAAACGTATGGATTAAAGAGTGCAGGGTTAATTGTGCAGTTCTGTTCTAAACCATTCTCAATATTCAGTGAGTTCTGTATCACCATATACGCCAATCTGTTTCAAAGACACGGTATTTCTCTTTAATTTGTGGTGTCTTTGGTAAAATACATATGTTAAATTTGGCATCGCTCAGGGAAGTTTTCTTGCTCCCCTCATGTATATTTTGTATACCGCCTACTTCAACAATGACCCCCCAAAACAGCCTGCCAGTACCTACCTGCAGATTCCTGCAGAACTATATCGAGTGCGTCTGAACTATATCATCCAGTGGTAGTTAAAAACTTGGCATTCATTTGTTTCATTCCTTGACTATGTTGATCAGGTGGCGTGTCGCGCGAGTGTAACTTTGACCGGATGAGATGCGTTTTTCGAAAACGTAAAGATGATCCGACTACCTGTCACGTCCAAGTACCAAAATGCCTATACAAGACAGATGTCTGTCTGACAGACGTTCAGCGAAAAGCAAAAAGGTATCTCATCCACCCAACGTTACACTCACCGGACAGGCTCGCCTGATTGTCTGTACACGGTTAGCAAAACTCTACGACCGTTGGGGGAAAGAGGCACTGGAAAAGGGACGAACTGAATAACACCAGTCAACCGATGAGGCGAGTAGCTCTCCCAACGGCAGGCGACCTGATCGAGAAGACTCATCTATATCTGGAGTGACTAGAAAGCAACTATAGGTAAGCGGCTCGATTCTACCAGTCGGGATGTGTAAATTTGGTAGTGGGGCCCGGACTAGTGGTGCGAAAAGAGGATTGAGTAGCTCACTCCCGGCAAACAGAAGAGGATGCAACTATTAGGAAAGGGTGGAAACAGACGAAGCAAGACACGTAGTAGTGTGAAAGCGAGATGAATGTTATACAAGTGTCCATGGATGGGGTTACAAAGAGAAAAAACTTTTTTAATATGCGTTTTACAGAGAAAAGTTTTTCTTTATACAAAATTCCGCTTTCCTCAAAACGTCGAAAAACATATTTGCATTTGACCGCAGACATACACTTAGGTACTTATAAATTCAATATTATTGCAGCTGATACTTTTTTTTCAACTAAACAACAATCAGTTTTTGTAATAAACAACTTAATAAGTACTATTGGCTATTTTACGTTTGTTTATAAATAACACTCATTCGACATTATACAGCGTGTAACATTAGTGCGATATTCTTCGATATCTCCGTGCAAAATACAAAAAATATTTTAAGACAAAAGTTTTTTAAATTTATGGCCTCCACCACGTAAAATTATTTTCAGTTATACGGAGTGTTTCGTTTGTGCGCAACCACGAACAACTTTAAAATTTTAAATGGAACAACTTATATATTATTACATTTTTGAATTCCCTGGGTAATTTTAATATTAGTTTGTATAAGATAATATTT
>JAFFZR010011785.1:0-14088 GCA_018397195.1 Lethrus apterus | reverse complement strand
TTAATTATAGCAGGCAACCAGAGCAACTTAAAAATATAAAAATATACAGGGTGTTCAATTTAAAAAATTAATCTTTATGCTTGTATCTTAGCAACGCGATGTTCTTTTGTTTTATAATTTATTCCACGAAATGGGCATTGCAAGGTACTTAAACTTTGTCCATTTAACCAAGTTTGTATCTTTTTAAATAAAAAAGTTAGCTATTGTAGAATAATTCGTGAACAGACTGTATTTCACATTAAAATTAATTTCACAAATCTGAACTGGAAAATTAACATTAGAAAATTTCAGCACATGAAACAATTTCCACGACACAATTCACGAGTAAAATTCGAATCGAATTTTTACAAGCGGCGAAACTAACGAAGACCGCGCCTCGTCATAATTTCGAAATCCGTAACTTCTTCGAGACGAGCAAATACGAATTTTATGATTTCAATTACTTGTTGTGGAAGTTCGTGAATTAAAGAAAATCTAATTTGAGAGTTCAATTTGAAATTGTAAATTAGTTTGGTCGGAACGACCGACTATTAACGCAAAACGGAGAGTATTAATTTTGAATCGAGTTCCTGTTGATTAATTATTCAATTAAAATTTTATTAATAATAACGTTCGGTTCGTCAATATTTAACGTCGAAATACAAAACGATCTGAATGTATAAAAATATTTTTGCTAAGTTCAAAGGTAGCTGACGAGGTGTAATTGAATAAATATTATTAATGACGGGACGGTAAAATGAAGGAAATGACCTATTGGATGGAAAATGAATTACGATTTCTATTATAAAAATTAAATTCCATTATGTTCAACAATTTGATTAAAAAAGTGAATCTCACAAATGTAATAAAATCCATAAATATTTGACGCCTTCCTTGTTCGGTAACAACACTTGATAATTTCTTTCTTTGGCCTGTGAAACATGCATATATAGCGTCCTTTCAGTTAGCTTTTACTAACGTATCTGAACTTTAATCAAATGGCATTATAACGTGTTTCCACAAACACTTTTAATGCCCAAGTTACGCAAACACCATTACATTAAATGAACTAAAGCCGTTCGAATCGATTCAGTCCAATTTAATATAAATTTACATCAACATTGCGTGCATTCGAAACTATTCCACAGGATTATTTAATCATAACCTAAAACAACAGATCGGTGTGTACCGTACAGCTGGCAGTACGATAATCAGCCTTGGACACGGTTAATCCTAGCTTAGTCCTTTCAAACACCTGGGCGCCCCATCTGTTTGTCTGCATCCCCTGACATTATCTACTCATTACAGTTGACTGTTTGGACGTTAAATATGATAGATGTACTATTTTTTCTTTTAAATGTTATCAGTAATAATTTTTCATTTTTGTAATATGTTTCATTTTTATTCCTTCGCAATCTAAGCTTTCAAAGCCTCACTTAATTGGAATTTTCCTCACACGTGATATGATATTCATCCGGGATCAAAAGATTTTTTTATAATTCGCTTCCTAACGTAATATATTACAAATTTATAATGTAAATATTTTTAAAAACGCTAAAGAAAAATTTGCTTTTTTACATTTGGATTTCTCATTTCCAGTCAGATTAATTAATTTTTTCACGATTTTTGCAATACGTGATCGTCTCGGTATACAATTAAAGCCTGAATGAAAAAGTCATAACCATTGACTTCGTTGAATGAAAACCATGCATTCCGCATTCCCTACAGCAAGCAGTAAGTGCGCTTTTAGACACGACGTTGGATAATGTTCTCTCATGCAATATCGTACATTATTTCTCTTTTAATAGGTCTTTACATTCTTTTATTTCTTTCACGATTTCCCTTAATGGCCTCACGAGGAATCGATAGGAAAGTTAAGGGACCGCTTCGAATACTTTCGGAAAATTCCACAGAATTTACTTCTCAAATTGGAACGATTTTCTAAAGTACCGCGTTTTATTTACGTACATATGAGTACATCAGACGAAATTAAATTTTTAATCCACGTACGTATGCATTTTATTGATTGGTTGTGGTTTTCGTTTTATAAATGAAATGTTGGAAGAAATTACATGTAGGAATGACAATTTGCATATTTTACGACGGCCAACAAGTAGTTACTGTTCGAACGACACAAATCTTGACATTTTATACTTTTACATCGATTGGAATTATTTGCGGCATGATGGAAAATTACATAGGAGGGCACTTAAAATCAGTTGTAAAGCAAACTGGTCATTGCATGCATAATTTATCGTGCAATATGGAACTATCATTACGTACAGAAATTTATCGTAATTCGTTTAATACATATTTAATAGGATTTTGAACATGTCCATTACAGATTTTAATGATGTATGTTGTGCGATCTGTTGCATTTCGGAAATTTTATATTTTGAAAGTCCACATTGTATTGATCGTACTCATAGACAAAGTACTTGTTCTTAAAAATTATTAAACTGCAAAATCCGTCATTTGCTCATTTTGCAAGAAAACAATTTTAACATTCGCTGCAATCGCGAAAAGATTGAATTTTTCCGTCCCCTCCATTGAACATTCTATTAAATTATGCAAATTACGATACACTAAGTCTCTTTGCGCAATTAAGTTGAGGAAGAGGGCGCACGAGTACTCTCGAAAACTTCCGATCTTAGATGTGAAGATAAATCGCGAGAATCTCGTTATTTTACGACGTTGGGACGGCAGAACTTTATTGCGCATTGTGGAAAAATGTGCATTTTCTGTAAATAAAACGATTATTTTTGTGAGAACAATTTATTTTTTTAACGTATAATAGACACTTTCTGAGGATTCTGTTTCAGTCGTTTTAACAATGAATTTGTTTCCTAGTGTTTCTCTTCTAATCTAACAAAAGTAGAAGTGTGACAATCCTGTTTGAAATTTTTCCAGTGTCTTTCGCTATTCAATCCTTATGATATTTATTTTCTTTTTGTATGTTGATTCTTTAGTCTTTGTCTCCATCGTTGGTTTCCTCAGGCATTTAAAACAAAATCTTTCTTCATGAACTTTATTCATAAGAAGCTACGATTGCTGTCGTGCCTTTTCAAGTATCTAAAATGGAATTCACACACTCCAGACTTATCCATCTTCATATTTAAGATTTTTCCTTGTTTCTAGTTATGCAACCGCATCTGACAATCATAATTTTAGAAAACATGTTCGTGTTGTTTGAAGGAAATCCAAACATCTCATTTTACAGATTTTTGTAAACCATGAATGGTGGATTCCTCCATAATCGACAAATTAACCCATCACTGACAGTTGTGTATTATGCGCCGCGAATAACGAATTTTAAATCGTTTTCATGGTTTGCGACCGCCATGATGCACGTATCTTGCCTTTTCCGGCGGATGTATTTTGTCCAAGTCCCGCTAAACAATTTGAATGTTTCACTAATACGATGAATATCCGCACGCGAATAAATCCGTTTCGCCGAGATGCACCGACAACACAGAAAGTATTCTCCATTAAAATTCCTTCCGGAGAGCACGACTCGAACGACGGACGCGTTGTGTATGTGTGCATGTAAACGGAAAACGTTTCTGCAGAACTGAATAAATAGAAAGCGGGATATGAATGTAGAAAAATGTGTTCTTTAGCTTTTGCGATAAAAACTGGTCACATTAATGTATAAAATTCTAGTCTCATTTTTTATAAATGAAAATTCGCAGAGCGAACGTAACGCCCACATTTATAAAATGTTCAACGTAGGTACTTTGTTCCATTTTTGTATCGTCGTCGATAAGAAAGCTAATGGCGCAGAAAGTTATAGAACTCAAAAGTGTTTCGTCTGAAGAAAAGTGGTACTGAATAGTATATGAACTTTGCAACATTATGAAAACGATAAAACTTTCGCGTAACTTTTATATTGGAATATTAAAACTATTGGCATAGATAGTAAACCTCCGCGCAAGTTTCCTAAAAGTTTGTGTTGGTACTAAAAGTATATTTTAATGAAAAATTCGTCGACAAGTAGAAAGTTCATTTGTTACATAATGATTTATTTTTAAAAATAAAACTAAAGAAACAATAAAATATGCTTTCAAAAATAAATCACATTATGAGGTGAATATGAAAGCTCTTAAAGCAAATCGGCTACTCTGACCCAAACGGTTATCTTTGCAAATTTAAAACGTCTTCGAAACCAAACCAAACGCAAACAGTTTAAGGAACGTCATTTTCGATTAAAGATGTCTCACTCACAGACGAAAACTCGCAGTAATTTTCTCCACTAAAAATGTAGCAATTTTCTTTACGCGGCAGCGTAAAAAGTGAGTTCATGACGTCACCGTCGTTTACATTTCACTTCTTTTGTGCCTTGAAAGCTCCTAATGCGATAGCCGGATAAAAATGCAGCTTTTATAAATATGCAAAACTCGAAACACGGCCGTAAGTAACACGGAAGGTTTTATGTATATTAAAAGTGTTTCACTTCTCATTTAAATAGTCTTTGTGTTATTTTTAAAGGCGAACTTTTTTCCGTCGACGTGATATTAATTTCGTTCCGGACGCGTCTTCATTAACGAATAAAACAAGTGAAATATTTATGACGGCGGCGTCGAACGATTCCTTAATGTCTCTCATTTGCATCGAAGTTGCGAAATTTATTGCTGTCGCCGGGACACATTCGCAAAGAAACTTTCAGTGGAAATTTCTGAGAAATTTGATAATTTGAAAGGGAATCGTCAAGTTACATAAATAATTAATATGTAATATTTTTGATTTAGAAAAATCTCCCTCTCAAAATGGCTGGAAACAACAGTTGATAATCAATTTCAAAGAATAGAGAATGAACTTTAAAAAAAATTTTTTGTAGTATTTTACCGAAGAAAGAAAAGGAATTCGACAAGGTTTAATATAAAGACTTAATTTTTAAAAAGGAATAAAATCGACAAAAAAGCTTCATTTTTTCAAATAAAATAAGAAATTATTGTGTTGCAACACTTCATGTTACTCCCGTCAATGGTCGATGCTTTTAAAGGCGAAGGCATCATAGAATTATGGAAAAGTGGAATTAACGATTCCCCAACAAGAGAAAGAGGAAATCCTGGAAGGGACTTGTCGCTCCTTCCCTAGCGATCGGATCCGTTGCCTGGCTACTTTCAATGTCGCTGTGACTTGGCACCCATGCGATCTGAACAAGTTATGTTGGCACAACCTTGCTTTGCAATCAAGAACTAGTCTTGAGTTTACCTTACCCGACACAGGGACCCTCAGGCCTACTTGACTGTCCAAAAAAAACGTAGCTATAGGTATAAAAGTCAATTTAATACACGTTAACTTGTAGAAGATATTGGCACATGAATGTGGAAAATGTGACGGAAATAAATAAACATTAAAAAATAGTGAAGAAAAATAATAAAAATATCTTAATTGAATGGTGGTATAAGAACTACGAAGAAAACATTTAATAAATATTTAAAAAAAAGGCATATATTGGATAAAATGAATTGAAATAACGTTAAAACGTTAAGACATTTCGTACAAATAGCATTTGCATGAGAAGAAGCGAGATTTACAAATCGACGAAGAAATCGAGCACTTCGAACGTATAGTAAGTACGTTTCACGTACGTGTGCATGTGTAACATTAACGGAAGCAAATGTCTACTTTGTAAGAGCATTATATTGATTGGTGGAGTAAAATGGCGAACTATTTTCGAAGCAAGAATAAGAAACGGTCGATTTGGCGTTATCTCCAGCCACGTGACTTCGGCATCGCCATCCCGAGTGAAATGAGGTAGACGTGACTCGCCGACGAACGCTATCTGTACACCACAGCCGTGGGGAATAAATCCACGTTTTTTTTTTCATTTATTTCTTTGTCCGAATTCGTCGTGTGTTACTCAGATAAAAACGCATTTTCTAAACAATCATGCTTTGTAACTTGAACTTATTTATTTGCCAAGTCCACACTTATTTGAGAAAATCATTTATGCGGTTGCTTAATTTAATTCCTATACAAATCCGCCGAGACCAAACTGTGGAATAATGGATCTCGTCGGACCTAACACCGATATCAAGTAACATTGCATACTACATTGGCATTTACATATCGTTTACATAACTTAGTTTCGTGGAGCTTTTATCTTGACATAACTATTTTTCCTGCGTTTCGTTTCATCTCCATTTCGCCGGCGAAGTTGCATTTGCACGTCGTTTTATCGCACGACAACCCCATGTTAAATTTGCATAGATATTTACAAACTTTATTTTTATTTTATTGCAGTTTAGGACGCGTCGATTTGAATTTGTCCGGATTTGGGGTAATCAATAATCCATCAATATTTCATATGTGATATAATAATAATATGCAGAAAACTAATTTTCAAATATTTTTATTACTTGAAAAAGGTTTCAAAACACATTTTGATATATTTTATATATTTGTGTCTCATAATAAAATTTGTATTAGTTTGCTTACGAGTAAACGAAGTATATAAATAAAGTATAATTTCAAGCATTTACAACCAAGAATTTGACATTATTAATTATTTTTATTAAATATTATATGCATATTTATTTCAGCATATAATCCCGCCCTTTAGCGAAATGGTATGCTGCTATCGCTTGTTTACAGTATGCTTGAGGTTGTTTTCCCCTACAAGTTTTTCTCCGACCCATTCAATGTAATTTACAAAATCAATCATAGAAATGTATTTCTTCATTTAAACCAAAACGATTAAAAGTCGTAAACCCAACATAGGATATATTATTCTAGTTTTACACAACGTAATATTTAAATTAGTTGATCGCACACTTACATAGGAATCAGTGGCGTAGCGAGCTTAACTCGCGCCCGGGGCCAATACCTTTTTAGCCCCCCCCCCATTCGAAAACCATATAATATTATATGTAAAATATACTCGCAAATTAATAAATAAATAAAGTAAAATAAATAAAGTCATAGGCTCAAACTAGGCTTTAAATTTGCGACAAAAAATGTAATTGAGAAAACAAGACTAGATTTTGAAATTTTTGTTTTGCGGACCATTTTGCACCCCTTTGTGAGTAGCGCCCGGGGCATGATGCCCCCCCTGCCCACCCCCCTCGCTACGCTACTGATAGGAATGTACCGCGTGATTGGGGCGATAATTTCGGGAAATTTTTCACCCAGATGTAATTAAGGAAAATGGAAATGGTAGAAAATCGACGCGGCGCAGAAACGCACAGCAATGGAAACGGGAAGTTAAACACAACACAGACACGCGAAATGCGCATCTAGTTTAAAATTGCATATCGATCACGTTGTATAATATGCATGTGTTTATACTTGGCTTTTATGAGGCCGACTGATTCTATTATAAATGGATCGTAATGACGACGCCGTGCTTACTTTGCGACAAAAGAAATTTTTAGCAATTTCTAGTTACGCAATCATTACATTGTATAATTTACCTGAAAATACAAACTTTTGAATCAATCGATCTTTTTGTATAGAAAAGTAAAGTTTCTGATGTTCTATAGCATGTAAGCTTTCAACAGCAACAACCAAACATTTTTTTATGAACGTCTATTTTCTACATTAAAAGAAAGTCACACTTTTCAATACAACGGCAACGTGTAACACACCCTAGTTCTCGGTTTAAACAATTGCATAATCAACACGGCTTGAAAACCACGTAACATTTTACCAAGCTTCATCCACTCCCTATACTTTACTATAATTTACCCCCGTTTTTCATCGTGTAATTTCGAACAAAAAACGCCAAACGCACGTCATCATCCCCACCCCGCCCAACCCCCGAAAATATATCGAAGTCATTTATAAAATCATTTCTGCGTCCGCATTATCAATGGCACGTACACTTCAGGTCTGGAAAATAACAGATTGCCTCGCTTATTAAGTATCGGATCGTATATTTTATTTTCCGGACCAATATTAACTAAATGACGCCCATAGAGTCGAGGCGCCGCCATAATAGCGACCCGATATTTCATACCTTGTGATTTATAACGTTCGAGCATTACACACAGCCTCGCTGAAAATGTTTTCACGGTATCGCCTTGAAATTATCGCCCTCCTTCCGACGTTCACCTTTTGTTTTTAATGCGCCCGGCAAACCGTGATCGATGATGTACAACAAAATAAATAAAATGGACTTTGGCGGGACCACAAATTAGTTTCATTGTTGAAAAAACGTTAAAAATTTATTTAATTTGCTTCAATTGAATGCGAATTAATTAAAATTACTAATTAAATTTCATTGCAAATCTATATGAAGTAGAAAATAATGGAAATGCCCGTAATCCCGGAGTGATTTTCATATACAAACAGCGCGTATGACCTGAAACTGCGAAAACGGAAATGGCTAACCGCAAGTTGAAAATCACGTACAGGAAATGGCCCGGTAATTCAGTTTAAATCCCAAAACGTTACATTCGAACATAATGCGTGGTACACGTGGCGTCTTGACAATTATATAGTTTTTATACAGTTGTATTTAATTGTATACCGGGTGTGCCAACTATCTGGGGTCGGTCTATTACGTCTTACCTATTCACTTTATTAAAAAATGTTTCAAGTAAAAGTTGTTTGGAGTCAAGTACTCTACACCATGAAATTATTCTGAAATATACAGGCTGTTTAGTTTTGCCTGTACGTTATACAACTTTGTTATTTTAAATGGAATAACCTGTATATCGTCGCATTTTCAGATTCCCCGGAACAAAATAGGGAAAGTTTGTACTACAGACTCCATACTAAACTTGAGCGGTTTTCGAGATATTCCACTTTTAGTTAAAAAAAATTAATTTAGGTAGTTCTCTTTAAAAATTAATAATGTTTTTATTAACGACGATTTTGTAACGATTCGTTGGCATAATGGTAACAATACTTCAAGTTAAACAGTCAATACCAAATATACTCGTTATATTATACAGGGTGTTTCAAAATTGATAATGAATTGCAGCATCTTTAAAAGGCTAAAACTCGTTTTTTTCAAATGGAACACCCTGTATATTTTATGCAATTTGATCAAGTTTTAAGTTCTTTTTCGATCGCGTATAACATTCCCTATAGCTAAAGTTAATTCTTTTGGAGTTATAGGTAATTCAGTATCATAAAACCTGTGTTAGACAAAATAAGTTATATGATAGTAATACCATTGACGTAATACCTTTGAAGTAAATTTATTTAGGAATAGTATATACTAATAGTTTATACTAAAATTCTAAAGTGATTGTTAACCAGAATATACCGGGCGAGCCAATTATCTGGGATCGGTCTATTAAGCCTTACCTATTCACTTGATTAAAAAATGTTACAAGTAAAAGTTGTTTGGAGTCAAGTACTCTACACCATAAAGTTATTCTAAAACATACAGGGTGTTTAGTTTTTCCTGCACTTTATACAACTTTGTTATTTTAAACGGAACGGCCTGTATATTGTCACATTTTCAGATTCCTCGTTACAAAATAGGGAAAGTTCATACTACAGACACCATACTAAAATTGAGTGGTTTTTGAGATATTCCACTTTTAGGAAAAAACAATTAATTTGAACTTAGGTAGATCTTTTTGAAAATTAATAACGTTTTTATTGATTATTATTTCGTATCGGTTCTTTGGCATAATACTAACAATGCTTCAAGTTAAACGGTCAATACCAAATATCCTCGTTATATTATACAGTGTGTTTTAAAATTGAAAATATCTTATATCTTATTTTGTCTAATACAGGTTTTAGGATACTTAATTACCTATAACTCAAAAAGAATTAATTTTAGCTATAGGGAATGTTATACGCGATCGAAAAAGAACTTAAAACTTGATCAAATGGCATAAAAATATACAGGTGTTCCATTTGAAAAAAAAAACGAGTTTTAGCCTTTTAAAGATGCTACAATTCATTATCAATTTTGAAACACCCTGTATAATATAACGAGGATATTTGGTATTGACTGTTTAACTTGAAGCATTGTTACAAAATCGTCGTTAATAAAAACATTATTAATTTTTAAAGAGAACTACCTAAATTAATTTTTTTTAACTAAAAATGAAATATCTCGAAAACTGCTCAATTTTAGTATGGATTCTGTAGTACAAAATTTCCCTATTTTGTTCCGGGGAATCTGAAAATGCGACGATATACAGATGTTCCATTTAAAATAACAAAGTTGTATAACGTACAGGCAAAACTAAACACCCTGCATATTTCAGAATAATTTTATGGTGTAGAGTACTTGACTCCAAACAACTTTTACTTGAAACATTTTTTACTAAAGTGAATAGGTAAGACGTAATAGACCGACCCCAGATAGTTGGCACACCCGGTATATAAATAAAAACAAGTGTATTTTGTAATTTTTTTTAAATGAAACATTTGGGGGGGCAGAATAATTTGGTGCGTAGGGGCCCCGCAATCCGGCCCTGGCCAGTTCTACCTATACATCAAAAGCTGGATGCTTGGAAAATTGAAAATTATATACCTACGTGTTTCAATTTTGGGTGCAATGTTGAAACTTATTGTGAACGTGTTGCTTATGGTCAACTTATGGATTATATGGAGTTCAGAATTTCTTTAACTGACAATTGTGGTTTAACAATAAATACTTTTGAAACCTATTACATATTATTATTATTCATGCCCAGTTTAACAGTAAATCGAAAATCTAGTTAAATCGTAGAGTCATGTATGGTGTAATAAGTAATAAGGCAAAATACATGAAAAGATCGCGGGAACGACTTGTATCGGTCAGCTCTTTAAAACTGTTTACACGAATTATTGGAACTTTTTTCTAACTTCAAAAATTCTAAAGAATCGTCATTAGTTATTATTATTAGATACCACATATTCATAAATATGTATAGAATAATAATATTTATTAATGATGTATTAAGCGTGTATTTTTGGTAAAAAATCAATATAATATTTATATTATTGGAAACTAAAAAATAAAAAAAAAAATTAGTTTACTGGTTGTTATTCGTTGTAAGAGGTTACCAAACATTTTCCATGATTATCTATTATCTATCGATAATGGGAGATAAGTTGGAGATAACCAAGGTAATTTTAATGGACAAAGGAAGAAATTTTTTCTTCGTTTACCTCCGAACAGCAAAAGGACTTCTTTGCAACACACACTACTTTTTGAAATTTTAGTGAATTCCGACACGCAAGGAAAGTGGGTATAATTTTCAACCGATAACTAACCATCATTAACAAATACTCAATATTACAAAGTTATTATTTAAAACGCAGTACCAAAATCTGTTTTGTTAAAAGTTTTTGAAATATTTGTGAATGTTGGATATTTTTTCTTCTCACAAACGAACAATAACGTCAGCATTCCATATATACATATTCAGCTTCTTATATAAGAAGAAGAAGAAGAAGACATTTATTTACCAGTGGTGTACAAGATATATACATACATTACATGGACGCTGCAGCAATCCAGGGGGCGGTGAAAATCTTTCTGTTTAATTGCTATTAAAATTTTTCAAAAAATAATTTCCATCGGGCGCTGAGTAATATTTTTTCTGGAAAGTGGGCGGTGGGCCAAATAAGTTTGGTAACCACTGGGCTAGAAGAATGAACGTTAATATATTTCGAAGAAAGCTATAAAAATCTTATTACCGTTTTTAACATCTTACTTTTACGAGTTAGGATTTTATGTGCCGATCAAGGTAAAAATAGACAAGGGATAAATATTACAATCAAATATTTAAAAAAATCTGTCAAACGCACTAAGCACAAATTTCGCATTAAATTATTTTGTCTTTTATAAAATGTAATTTTACGTTTAATGAAGGGGAAAGTAACATAATATGACAGAAAATATCCTATTGCATTTAAAATTGTTGTAATAATTATTACTATTACGTATTAAATACATGTTTTAACGTAGTTTAAGGCCTTGACTAGACGAGCATGTTTGCCCGCGTCGGGCCAGTCGTGGGGATGCTCCGTCAAAACGGAATCCATAGGTTTATATGTGTATAGCTATACGAGCGGGTAATTTGGCGTGGACTGCTCATTGAACGCCGACGGGCGCATGGCATTCCTGTCAGAGAAAAAACGTTGACAACCCAACACATTGTTTTATATCATTTTAGATACACAAGAGCGTACGTGTACAGTACACAATACTTTTAAGTTTTATTTTGAACACAACATAAGTGAAGTGTTTGATACAGAAAAATGTATTACTGAAATAGAAAAGCGTCCTTCACTATTTAGCGTTAAATATAAAGACTATGCAAATATGGATATTAAGCAATCGAGCAACAACAAATCCAATCTCTACGGGCTCCATTTTACTTTTGAGTAAGATTATACTTCAAAGAAGCGCGTTCATTGTCCGCTTTAATCTATTTTAAAAGAGCGGACGCACGACAGACACCCCGCGTAATACACGCTCGTGTAATCCTGGCCTAAAAGGTAACGCATATTACATAATACCCTTATCTTCAAACTTTGTTTTTGTTAGTGTGCTGATCATCCGACAAACATTTTTTTATTTTATCGTTCGGTAAACTGTGAGTAACGCGTGTAGGTCGGTTGTGCTTAGTGCATAATTAATACGAGTTTTGTTGAGTTTCGAAAAATTAAGTTACTGGTGCAATGGTGGTGCATTTTAAGGAATATTCGAACCATCCATCATCTTCTGCGACAAGGATGTTCCCCAAAGGTAGGTAATTTACTGCTTGGAGTTCGTGCATTGTTTGCAACATGTACAATCATTGACAGAGTAAATGTCGTACCAATAAAACCGAAACGCACGTCGAAAATAACGACAAATGTCTTCCTCGCATCATGCTGACCGTATTTGAGAAGCAGGTACGCGACCCGTTGCATTCGATAATATTTTACGGTATGTATTACTACAGCACAGAGATGAGAGCAAAATTTATTGTTGAAAACATTTGAAATGTGTCATTCATGTATAAATTTGACATTGGAATTTGTAAGTTGAAAACAAATTAGGTATAGGAAAACTTAAGATATAAACACAAAATACTATAAATGATAATAATAATGAAATGAAATATATTTGTGCGGGATATAATTAAAACAGACATGATCAATTAAACATTTAATAATAATTTTAAAAAATTTAATAATAAAGCTTTAAAAAATGAAATTATGAAAAAGAAACCGTAATACAACAATGTTTATATAAAAAATATAATAATAAACTTAAAACAATGAAAGTATGAAAAAAAATAAACTGTAATACAACAATATTTACTAAAATATATATATAATAGTAAACTATAAAAAATTAAGATATGAAAAAAAAATAAACTGTAATACAATAATAATATTTACAAAAATAGAAATTATAATAATAAACTTTTAAAATTGAAAGTATGAAAAAGATTTAATTCAACAATATTTACACAAAAAAAATATATAATGCATAAAATAAACTATAATATACAGGGTCATTCACGAAAGTGGTTCGTTAGAACTTATCCGTGTTCCAGAAATACATCAACTCTAATAACTTGGAATTATAAGCTACACCAACTGATCTCATATTCTAAATTATTAGCGCTCTCGTATCACTTCCGGTTGTACCGGAAGTGCATACCAATTTTGTAATTTTAAACGAAATGTTATATTTTTTAAAAGGTTTTTTGGGAAATTCACATCAATAGTAACATAGCCTTAAATGCAATACAAATGTAAGCGAAAATACATTGTTAACCCCAAACTTAAGCCGGCATGTTTTTCCCTAATTAGATAATACCCTTAGCGAAAGCATTTAGGGAAATTCCCAGCTTATATACCGATAGATCTTTCATTTAACATATTATCGATATCTTTAACATTCTTTGGTATTTTATAATATTGTTAGTACTAAATGATAACTTGAAAATATAAAATATAAGCTTGTAAATAACTCAATAATATTTTTTTGGAAAAAGAGTAAATCAATACACATATATGTATTCAGAGTAATAAATAAGACTATGAGAAATGCGGACTCGTAAGTCCAAGATTATCAAAAACAATTTCAATATAACGCTAACAAATGAATGATGCACAAATATTAGTATACCAGATCGTCGTAAATTATATAATAAGAAATCGAACAAATCAGTTGTCTTAAAGAAAATCACTACTGATTTATACAAT
>JAFFZR010011781.1:0-14317 GCA_018397195.1 Lethrus apterus | reverse complement strand
CACTGATATAAACTTAAAAGTTGTATAATACTCATATAACGGCCTTGTATTTTAAATGTTTATAATAAGTACATATCAGCAGATTCAAAATTGTTCTATTTAATTTGACACCTATTTATATCAACCATAAGGGTCAGTTTTAAAACGGTCAAAATGTGAACGACTCCTGTTTAAATTTCGTGCTCGTTTTTGACGTCATCACTAATGCGATCCATTAATTAATGCATATCGTCGGCTTAATAAGAAATAGAAAAAGTGTGTACCAAACATAAAATTTGAGTAAGAAATTATACAGTATCTATGATACATGACGGATAACTTTTTATGTGTGTATGTGGTGCCGGCCAAAACGCGTCATAAGCTCATCGCTTGTCGAAGACTTGCGGGAGCACCATTTAAGTGTTTTGTGTGTATAAACTGTTCCGGGACTTTGCTACGATATCAAAAATGTGTATTTAAAAAATTATAAGTGAATATTAGTCATCTTAAAAATAAATTTAATTATTTACACATGAATTATACAAAGAGTTAGTTTTAGGTTATTTTTATTGTATCCATCCAAGTAAATGACGAGCATGATGCAGATAAATCTCCGGAACAGAGTACCAAGTCAATAATGCTTGTGCGAGATGTCAGGGCCGACAACAAAGTAGGATTACCGTCATTAAGCACCACCAATCCATGATCCTGTATCGCCGCCTCCAAGACTACACCCCTACCATTACCATTACAAGAGGAGCTGCCCCACAAGAAGTGATGTGTATTAAAATCCCCTAAGATAATAAAGGGAGCTACCAATGAGGACAATAGGACATCCCATGATGCATGAGAAATCCTAACATCGGGAGGAATATATACAGCAACTAACGATACATTACCAATATTGCACATCACAAACTGAGTTCTAGACGGATGCGCAAACGACGGCACTTTGGAGGAAGCTAAAATATTTATGGGAGAGCGCGGCCAGAAACCTCTGCCAGAAGCCTCTAGTAAATGACCAAATTGGTTAGTCGAATCATCGAAGTCGCATTTTAGACATTTTTTAAGCGATTATATATTTATATTTATTATTTTTGTAAGCGATTATATATTTATATTTATTATTTTTGTAAGCGATTTTCGCAATATTTAATTTAACTATGTGTGAGAATGAAACATCAAGCTGTCCAAACGGTGTTAGACAAATCTACCCAAACGAAACCAGAAGAGTTGCAACAGAACATGTTGCAAAATGAAATAAATACCGACAACACCGATGGGAGAAAAACTTGCAGTATTACAAAATTGTATAGTTCGGAGACGGAAGATGCTTATTTTCGAAAGACATGCCGTCGGGACGAAAAAGTGGTATTTTTGACAGCAAAAGTGACATTTGTTGACATGTCTTTCGAAAATATTATTTTGATTGTTATTCGTTTAGGACATAAAAGAAAAAGAAACTCAAGCTCATCATCATCTACGGAGGGCAACAGCTTTATTTCCATTAATGGAAACAACGAAATAAACATTAATTAAATTTTAAGTACCAATGACAAATTCTAGTTCTGTTTATCTGCGGTGCTCCAATGGAAAAAATTCACAGTAAGTTTCTCCCCATTACTAGCATTAATAAAAGTAAGTAGTCGTATCGTTACAGTCATATTTTCATTTGCACTTTTCAAGGATCAATTCGATCACCTCCTAGCGCTGAAAATCCGCGCCGCATCCCTCAATTCAAAAACGTTAAAAGCTGAACGCGAAGCCCTGTCGCTTGATTTGAAATCCACATCACCGAACACTAGACTATTGTACATCACACCCGAACAAGCGTCTGTAAACACGTTTAAGGTAACCGGGCGCAAATCAACTTTTTGTGTTGTTACGTTTATTTCCAGGGTTTGTATAACAATTTAGTTAAGTTTGATAAAGTGGCTTATATAGTTATCGACGAGGCGCATTGTATCACGATTTCAGACTGGATTACTTAAAATTGGGCGAATTGCGTCGTAACAACATACCGTGCGTAGCGTTGACTGCGACGGCCGGCTTCGAAGTTACAAAAGACATCGCTACCAGC
The DNA here is from genome assembly GCA_018397195.1 of Lethrus apterus. NCBI lineage: Eukaryota > Metazoa > Arthropoda > Insecta > Coleoptera > Geotrupidae > Lethrus > Lethrus apterus. Next base: position 12,258 of record JAFFZR010011781.1, on the reverse strand, counting down.
TAACAACTCTCGAAAACGCACAAAACGTTTAAGACGTCGTGTTTTCGAGCGAATTTGTTCCACGACGTGTTTTTCCAAAATATCTTGGAAGATCCTTATGGACATTTGAAGGCATTCATTGTTAGTTGTTTACATGTTCACGATGATAAATATATACCTAAGGTAAACTTTTAAATTTTAATAATAAGAATAATAACAAACTACTCTACTAAAACTTTTTAGAATAGGTTCAATGTTGGTCTTCCGATATAGTTGGTTATTTATTTATTTTGCTGTAGGTATATGATTTATCTTGGCCAGGAGCTCATGAAAATATATGGATAAAAATTGTATCGAGTAATTATTTCACTGTGGCCTCAAATGGAAGCTGTAAGGAAAACAGCTACATTTTCTAACTTTCACACCAAGTTAAACAAGTTTATCTAACAAAATCAAACATACACAATTGAATTTTGTTATTTAAATTTTTTTTATTTACTTTTATTCGCCGTATATAAATAGAAACTTATCATCCATATGAATTTATTGACTTAATAATAATATGCACATAAAAATAACATACACTGACTGTACATAAGATGAGTAATATATATTACTGAACAGTATGATCACATATCCAGAATACAGTTAAATAGAAAATATATATAAAATCACACTGCTCCTTAAATAACAGTAGATTAGAAAAATATTCAGACTAAATGCTTATATACACAATATATTTAGTTAATATACTAAAGAATTAAAAGCCAATATCAATAATTAAATAATACATAATCATTAGACTAAAACAAAATCTACATCACACTTCAAAAATAATAATTTTCACACAACACTTCCAAAAACTTTAAAATCAAACTTTGTTAATACAAGTGTTGTCTATGTAAAAAAAAATGAAAAGCCAAGTTACTTTTTTAAAGTAAAACTTCCATTAGGTTTTCAGATCATTAATTCCAGCAAATAACAAAAAAGGGTTAACAAAATTTGTACATCAGCATTATGTAAAAGCAATTTTAACTACCTTAAGACTATTAAACTAAACATTATAATACTCAGTCTGTGTTATTAGTTATTTACATATTTATCAATTTTTCCTGACTAAACATATTACACCTAAATGTTGGTGTAGTAATTATTTTAAATTGAGTATATTTATACTTCACAATCTGCAGCTGAATTCACCATCAAATAATTTTCATCCTTCTGAAACAGATGACAAACTACTACGAGTAGAGCTGAGTCCTGTATGTAATACTTTTGAATTTAAATCAGGTAAATCAGAAGGTAATTGCAAAGGAGTAATTGGTCCATATACTCTTTCTTGCTCCTCTAGTTGACTTTGGAAAGCCTCTTCTAATTTCTATATTTAAAAAATGTCATATATATAAAATTAAAAACGATAAAAAAAACTTAAACCAACCTTTTGCCTCAATAACTAATTCCCAATAGATGTAGTTGTAGAGAAGGTGAAAGATGATAATAAAAATAAAGCATGATAGGTATATGAAACATATAGGATGCATGTATAAGTTAAACATTTAGACTGTTGCGTATACAACATATACTTCACACACACAATTATTATTAAAAAAGTGGAAACTAATAATTCTATAAATTGCATTTACAGATTTTATTAACATTTGTAAGTAAACTTGGAAAAAAAACGGTTTAAAAACTTTTAAGTGAAAATAAAGAAATGCTATAAAGAACCAGTTACATGGACATTTTTAAATTTTGATAATTTTAGAAATCCACTTTTTTTAATTAAACTGCACAAATATATAAATATTCCCGGAAAAATATGCAAGCCTTACAGGAATTATAAACATGCTACTAAAAACAATTAAAGCTCAAATTGCCAGAAATAAAAATATATAAAAGAATATAGCGGAATAACTAGACGGCCGAATCACGATTGTGAATATCATTGTGAGAGGAAAGGATTATGCTATGCTTGGTGAGAGGTTGTTCAACTGTGCTTGTACTCCATGACCTCTGATGTCCCCAGCTACTACGGACTGGTTCTGTGAAACATGGAGTGGAAGGAGTAGAGGAAGGAATTTGAGGATCAGTAGTAGAAGACTCCGTGTAAATTGCTTGTAGTACGAAGCTTCTCGATAATTCATTTAGAAGTTCTTCCTCTAATTTCTATAACCATTCATGCTTTGTTAGTTTAGTGATGGATTATGTATCATATCAATGAACTAGGTTAAAACCTAGTTTACATTACTAAATGAAATAAGTTATGACAACTATTAACTAAAAGAAAAGTTGAATTTATAGTTACTTTTGCATTGATTTACCACAAAAATTTTAAATGTTAAGAATAAAAAATTTGCAGAGCAAAGCCAAAGATTTGATTACAAAATAGTTTCTTACTTGCTTCCTAGGTTTTAGTTGTGCTTTCCATTCATGAAGTTCTTTGTTGAAAGCTTCTTCTCTTTGTTTTAACTTCATGGTCTCATGTTCTGTTAGCATTTTGCGCTTTTCATGCTGTAACTGTTCAAGTTCTTTGGTCGTCGCATCATTCATTGCTCGTAATTCCTCAAGCTGACGTTGGTGCTTTAGTTCAAAACGTTGTTGTTCAGCTTGATATCGTTTCTTTTCATTCTCTTGGAACTAATAAATTAAATACAAAAATCAACCAAAAATTTTTTTTAATAAAGTTACTCGAATTAATTACCTCTTTAAATTTATTTTTTTCCATTTCAGGATCAGTTGCACCAGATATTGAAATACGCATCGATTCTCTAAACATTAATTCACGCGCCTTCATTTCTGTGCGTATGCGTTTGGGTAACGATCTCCTTTCAATTTGCTGCTTCTTTAACAATTCGTCTTCCTTTCGAGCAGAACGCCTTTTCACCTGATCAATTTCCTTATCATGTCTGATTAACATCTGATGCCTTTGTAAGAAAAATATGTCCTTTAACTGGCGCTTCAACAGCTGGTGTTTTTCATGTATTTGTTTCTCTTCAATTTCCCAAATGGCAGCTTCACGAGTTCTAGTCAATTGCTGCTTCTGCTGAAGGAATTGTCTTTCCATAAGAGCTATCTTCTCCCTATGTGAATCACTCAATCTACGCAAGCAACTTTCATGATTTTCATTCAGTTTCTCCAAAAACGACTTTTCGCGATCTAAATGTTCTACATCCAATTTCTCCTTTCGTACTTTAAATTCGTTTTTGCGTTGATCTTTTGGCAATCTATCTATTTCTGCTTTTAGTAACCTTAATTCCTGTTTTAAACCTTCTCTAAATTGTTTTAAGTCACGTTCTTGTTCTGAACGTATTTTTTTCGAAGCGGCTCGTAAATCTGCTTCTTGTTGAGCTTCAGCTCTTTCAATTTGCAATCTCTGCTGTCGACTAAGCATCTCCAGATCGTTTTCATAGGTGCGTTCAAGTGATATGCGCTCCTGTTCAAAGCGTTTTTCTTGTTGTTCAACAGCAACAGCCTCTTTGAGTGCAAGCTCCTGAAATTGTTTCTGTTCTTGTTTTTGAAGATATTTGAGTTCACGTAATTCTTGTTTGCGATCTGCATGGAAGTCCAGTGAATAGATGTTGTCTTCATCACCATAAATTACCTACAGAATTTCAATGCTGTTTAAAACATCAATAGTATTTTAATTAAACTTTTAAGAAATTAAAAATCACATCCTCAACTTAAACAACATGCACCGTCCTGTGTTACAGTATGTAATTTTTATATGTGTATTTCTGAACATTAGAAATTAATTAGTTTGCACGACCTAAAATTAGTTATAATAATTTAAAACATAGTAAAATTTATTTTTTAATAAAATGTGAATAAGTTGTTTCCACAACATAAGTAATAGCGGAGTATTTCTTTTATAGTTTCTATTTTTTATGAAAATTTTAAATAATTTCCTTTAGTCAACTCAAGTGTTTCTTAAAAACTTTAATCACTGATGTTTTGGTTTTCATGGGTTTTTAATTATTTAGTAATGTTATTAAATATTTTTAAATCTTTCGTTTTGTTTTAAATAAAAAAATGTACATTATGTACATTACCCCAATGACTCACCTGTATAAAAAACTAACTGTACAGTTAACATTTAAAATAATTATGAAAGATCATAAATTATAAAAAAATATTACCATAAAAAAAAACAATCGTTTTAAATGCAATAATAATTCTACCTTACTGGTCGTTGTCGTTATTAAAACTCCATCCACCACAAACTTTCTTGTACGTTTTCTTGTTTTTCGATTGTGTATGTGCATTGCAATTTCTTCTTTACTGCGAGTCTGCGGTGCTTTCTTTCTTAACACAACGACTTCATCATCGTGTTCCCCATTCTCAGAAAGACGTTCACTTCTGTTTTCTTTTCCACTCGAATCATGACTGTCAATTGATATGCTTTCTGCATCGGACTGTTCAACGCTTTTGATCACTCGCCGGTTGGAATCACTGCTTCTGATTGAGCCATTGTCACTGTGGGATCTAGATTCAGAAATGCCAACATCGTAATTGTCATTAGCACTATTTGATTTATAAAATACGGGTGAAATTTGTCCATTTATCTTAACTTTGGAATCTAGAATGACAGTTGCTTTGATTTCATCACCACTGCCTGAAAAAAAAAAAATAAATAAATAAAATTACACAAAGAAATAAAATTAATTAATTCTGTGGTCGGCGCTTAAAAGGTCATAAGTACATTTTAGAGAATTATGAGTTATGTCTATTTATGTCTTTTAAACTATCGTAATTCCTTGTATTTGATATTATATCTTATTCATTATATTATTTTTTACATTTTTCAGCATAAATAGACATACCAGTTTAACAGATCAAAAGAAGCTCCTTTTTTAAACAACACTACAAATACGACTTATGACCTTTTAACCGCCGACCACAGAATTAGCACATAATATTCTGTATGCGTTGAATCACCGTGTATGCTAAACACACCCTATAGAAGGCATCAACTACATTAAAATGCTAAATACCATATGAACAAGAAAAAAGTGAATTATAGTAGGTCTTGGTTGACAAGATTGATTTTGAGTAATAAATAAATAACTGAAACTGATTCGAGACTGGCTGGAGCATTGCTTGATGTGAGAGAACACTCAGGTTTGAGTCTGGGTAGGTTCAATTGTTCTGTAAGAATTGCTGGTAGCATTTACCATTGGAATAAAATTAATGGTGCTCTTCTAGGGTGAACTTCTAGAGTAACAAACAAACACACATATTACACTTGCATTGTTAACGACACAAGGCATGACAAGTGTGACATACTTCAATGTACATCTAGTGTTGGCAAAAACTTGTGTCTGGCTGAAAGAGTGTTCTGGTGCGCTCAGTTGCCATTGATTAACAATAAATAAAAAATGACATGACACTGACATTTATGTAATTGTACTGTTTTGAAGATTTTGAACTTTACAGTAAAAATTTAATAAAAGTTAGTTTACAAAATTCATATTAGATGTAAAATGTTAATGTACTTTTCTTAAATGTCAATGTCATGTCATCTTCTTGTTGTTTAGATGGCAACAAAGCGCTCCATCGGCCAAATACTGAGTATAAAAAACACTAGGTGTACCAGTTGTTATATCTGGTATATAGACCATGCCTAGTCATATAAGTTACAGACTTAATATTATTGAACTAATTTGCAGTGACAGGTGTCATGTCATGTCATTATAACGATCACACAAAAGTCAATGTTGCCAACCAAGAATGTTCAATCAAAGCCTCTAATTCACTTTTTCCTCGATAATATGGTATATTCCAATGTATACATATAAATAACCAGTATTTTATTTACCTTTACTTGAAGATGAATTTGAAAGGTCACTGGTACTTCCATGTAAATTCTTATCGAACATAAACGAAGCAGAATCTTTTACTTGAACTTTTTCCTCATCAATCTTCACGACAGACACATGACTGGTGTCTAGTAACCTGGAGTTTTCATCTAACGATGCTTCTAAACCGGAATCATTTATCACATAACTGGAATCAACAATTAAAACTTCACTCTCGTCGAGTTTTTTCAGCGGTTTGTCACGAAATTCATTTGGAGGAGCATGGTGGTATTCGAGTGAGTCCAATGATGGGTAACATTCATCATCTGATGATTCATTCACATGGGTTTTATTTGTTTCATTAGCTACTATCACAACTTCATTGCCGCTATTTGTCGACGATGCAGATGATCTGGACATGCTCTGCAAGTTATCAACAATAACTGGTGGATGGGTAGTCACTACAGTAACCTTGAAAATAAGTAATTTACACAAATTTCAAAGGTCATTAATGTTAAACACATATGCAAAATATTACCTGACTAATGTTAGAAGCTAAACTATTAGAGGGATCACTTGTGTCACTAATAATAATAGTTGATGTGTTCATTTTGTTTCTATCTGGCTGTGAGGTTGAAACAACAACCAGATTATTCACGCTATTATCGTCATTTGAACTGACAGTTACCCCATCGCCTCCAGCCTTCAGACTATCAACTTGCTTATCTTGAATATCCGACAATATTTTACTATAAGCAGCATCCATAATATCTTTGTAACTGTTTGGAGAAATTTTACTTTCACTGTCTGTAGGACTTGTTTGATTTGAACTATGGTCGTGAGATTCAACTGGCGTTTGTTTTAATGTATCAGAGGTTGTTTGTTTAGATTGTTTTGAAATTTGATCGTTAAGCGGTTCATACGGCGACTTCAATTCTTGTACAGGTGCCGGAAGCGCCGGTGGAAGAGGTGGAGGTATTGGTGGGGGAATTGGTGGAGTCATAGGAGGCGTCAATGGAGATGAAGGTGGTGTAGGAAGGATTGGTAAAGGTACAGGAGGTAAAGGAGCAGGACCTTTGTCTTTTTCAGCGGCACTCACTGATGATGATGAGATTGCTGGTACATGTGAAGAAGGCGGTAAAGGTGCTGGCCCCTTATCCCTGGATGTTTTACGAAGATTTTCTTCTTTGCTTTCAACCTATAAAATATATTTAAATTACTGTTAAATTTAGTTATAAAATATTTCCTAATTTGCAAATCAAAAATTCATCATAACATACAGGTGTCCAGGGATGGGGTTACAAAGGGGAAAAACTTTTTTAATATGCATTTTACAGAAGAAAGTAACCATATTCTTTATAAAAAATTCTGCTTTCCACAAAACGTCGAAAAACATATTTGGATTTGACTACAGGCATACAGGTACTTATAAATTGAAGATTATTGCAGCTGAAACTTTTATTTTTCAACTAAACAACAATCAGATTCACAACTTAATAGGTACTATTGGCTATTTTACGTTTATAAAAAATATCACTTGATTCATAAGTTTTAATAACATAATATCGTCGTCAACTTCCAGGAAAATGGATTGGCAGAAATGACCCAGTTGAATGGCCTGCTAGGTCACCTGATATTACATCAATGGATTTCTTTTTGTGGGGAGCGTTAAGAGAAAAAGTGTTTGCTCATGATGTAGAACAAAATTTAGATCAATTAAAACAAGCAATAAGGGATGCTGTGAATGAGATTAATGTGCCTGCTACAATACACAAAGTTTACAATGAATTTATTAAAAGAGCTGAAAAATATATACAAGTTGGAGGCAGCTATATTGAATAGTGGTTGTTAGATCTGTTTTAAGTTAACAATTAATACTTATTTACTTGTCTATTACAAAAACTGATTGTTGTTTAGTTGAAAAATAAAATTATCAGCTGCAATAATATTGAATTTATAAGTAAGTGAATCGGTCAACAAAATCGAAAAATGACTTTTTTGCGCGAATCGCTTATTTGAAGATCGTTACACGTTCTGTGTTAAAATCACAGATGCCACCCGAATCCCTAAGTAAAAAGCAAGCGCGCATTTAGGACGTTCACTGTTAAAACAACATAAGTCGCTGACGTTGTATTAGCACTGAACATTATGGTATGTTATGGAAGTGAACAGCGCCAACTAGTAATTTCCACAGAAGATTTCATCGATGGCCTAATAAAAGATACTTTCAATCTTGCTAGGTGGACTTCCACAGCTAATGTAGAATTACATACTGTCAAAGCGTGAGCCACAAACTATGTTCATATAAATCGAAAAATTGCCAATATCAAACAAGTGGAAGGCAGCATTCTTCAAAAGCATTTACCATTTTATCGAAGAATATTTGAATGGCCAAAAAATGAAGAGGAATATGCCGACGATAATGTTGAATTCGACGAGGAATATGATTATGTACCCTAACTTAACGTAAACACTTTATATTTCTGAGACAATCACCATTATTTTGTGATGTACCAGCAACTTTAGTTTTTTTAATTAAAAATTATAAGTTATTTTATTCTCAACAAAATAATATGCATTCCAAAATGTTTTTTTGATAAAACCACGTTAGTCCGAATCAATACATTCATTCTACATTGTTTTTAATCCGAGATTTGGGACCTCTAAATTTGTTCATTGCAAAAACCACATAAGTCCGAAATCAAATTTGTTTAGATGTTTAAAATTAGCCAGAAACACGTAAAATATGATTGTCTAATATTGTCTAGAAGGTTGTTTTTATTAAACTAGTACTTTTCATTTTATTTAGTTTTTTCCGACTCCTGAAAAATTTCGTTTTCTTGACTTAAGTTGTTTTTGAAATGACCGATTCAAGTGTATGTCTGTAGTCAAATCCAAATATGTTTTTCGACGTTTTGGGGAAAGCAGATTTTTTTATAAAGAATAACTTTTTTTGTAAAACGCATATTAAAAAAGTTTTTCCTCTTTGTAACCCCATCCCTGGACATCTGTATATAGTAAGGATTGCTCAGTTTTCAATTTGAGCAAATTTATATTCATTATCTCAAACAATATAATTATTTACAGTTGATGGAGTTTATATTCCACAAACGTCAAGTATTGAACTACATGAAAACCCTTATGTTAGTGACTTAATAAAGCATTTGTTGATAAATATTTGTGGCTTCTAATTGAGATAAGCTCAATTTCTATTTAAAAAACTAATTTTGTTAAATTATTATTAATTTTGTTAAAATTATCCTCCTGTTTCTTATTTAAGACATGCAGTTGTATGTTTTAACTGTTTTAAGTTTGTTAGTTCCTTAGCAGTAATGTTTTATGTTTTCATTTGTGTGTAATATTGGGATTTATCAAACGTAAGATCATGAGTACTCAATTTTTGTCGGAAAGATTTTCATTTGTGAGCAGTGGTTGCTTGGCAATTTAACGAGACCAATTTGACGAAAAGAGCCCGAGCGCGAGGGCTCTTTTCCAAAGAAATTGTTCGAGTTTAATTGCCTTTAGCAATCATTGCGAATAAATGAAAATCTTGCCAGACAAGAGTTGAGTACGAATGATCTTTGGTTAGAGAATTAACCGAATGAATTATAACATTGACGTTTGTCAAAATGACATTTAATGTATTTTTAAAGTTGTCATGGTTACCAAGCCAAAAACCTATGACGTAGCGGCAAGAAAAGCACCATGCAATCTTTTCAGTATAAGATTGTTTTGATTGGTGCATGTGATCTTGGTTTTAAAATTTCATTGGCCCACGTCATCATGAGGTTAATTATCCATTGAAATAAGTAAATAATTATCATTGTCAAACAATAATTGAGTCCTCTAGTTTCAAAATCCTCTAATTCCATTTGTAATGTTATATGAGTTAGATAGCACAACAGGTTCCTTATGAAAATCTCTACTGATTTGTACACTCTAATAATGTCAAACCCCACCAAATTCCATTTAGAATTCACTATTAAAATTTGCCTTAGTTTCAAACGCCACCAAATCTATTGGAAATAATTTTCAAACGCCACTAAATCCACATCAGCCAATCAGAACGTGAATAAAGCATTCATCGTTGGCGTACAATTAACCGTGCTCTAGAGGAATGGGCGAACTTCTAGAGTAACAAGCTCTTTCACAAAAATAAAAAAAAAAAAAAAAAACACACACATATTACACTAAAAGCTAAATAGCTAATTAAAAATTGAGTGACTGGCTGATATGGTTACTGCCTGAAGCTATTAAAAATGAAACAACAGAACGTGAATAAACAAAGCTACAACTCCAACCTTGGGTAATATAAATCTGTCTGCAAAAATGTAGATGCGCTGCTAAGAAAAAAGAGTCTAATTTCATTTCGTTCTTGTTGCTTTTCAAATAATAAAAAGTTTTCTTTTGTTTTTTTTTTCCATTGTTAGTACCTATTAATAAGTAATTATTAGTGTTCGGATTGAAATATTCCCTTAGGGCTCCGGCCCGTGAAGAGTATTTTCCTTCCTGTGTTGTGACGTCTACCTACCTCTTCCTTTATATTTAGTAATTACGATATAAAAGGTCTGTAAGCACCCGGAAAGAAGTTAGGGAGTGTTCCCAATAAGTTGTGGGATTATTAGATGCTGTGACTGGTGTCAGAAAAGATTTATTAAACTCAATCACCATTTATTAAGCTAAGAAGAAGAAGAAGAAATATTCTCTCATTGGCGTGGCGAATTCATAATTTTGTCAGGGTAAAGACAGCATGTTTACTATACTTCGTATTATTGCAATTCGCCTACAACGCCACTGTGCTTGGTGCAGCGCTAGAAAAAACACCATTCGCACAGCAAAATAATGAATTTCAAGCAGCATTATTTCGAAGTGACAACTCAGTTGGTTGATTGCCGTGTCACTATCAAGTCAAGCGTTCGAAGCTTTGCTTGGCAACGAATCGTGCGATACACGCGTAAACATTTGCCGCTTCGTTTATAAAGAATATGCAAATCCCATCACTAGTACTACTACAAAAGTCACAAAAGTGAATTTAGGGGATTTTGAAACTAGAGGATTCAATTATGGTAAGTACCATAAACCAACTAAAATAAACTAAGTAATGAGTAATAAAATATACCATTTTTTTGTCTCCTCCCTCTGATGATACACTACTTGCATTGGACTCTATTGACATTTCTTTCTTCAATTTTTTGGGGTCAGTTTTTTCGTCAATTGATGGCAATTTGGGATGTTCTGTGTCAACTACGATATAAGAAATTATTTAAACACAAATTTCCATAACAAATGATTTATTTAAACTGAAATAAATACCTTTGCTGTCAACTTCATTACTTCGTACAGAAGCAGAGTCATCTTCGATGTCCAGTGGCAGTTGAGATGCTCGATTGTCCTAAAAACAACATACCCATTACACAAGAACGTCGCTGATACTAAATTAACAAATCAAACAATTAAAAGAATTAACCTTTCTTGTCAATTGATATGATCTCTAATGATTCAACATATGTATAATACTGAAATATGAAATTCCTCATGATTATTGTTATGATTTTTTAATAAGTTAATGCTTGTTTCAAAATTATTTTTTCATGAAATGTATACCTCCAAAGCTACAAGTGAAGGATTGAAGCAGTATTGGGGTATTTTGAACACGCTGATTATAATATGAATAACTAAAATAGGTAAAAGCAATAAAAATCTCACCTTAGTGAGCATGCCGGGAGAGCCGCATGCAGACAAACAAGCAGTGATAACATACATATTTCGGTTGGTTATTGTTACATTATGAAAGGAAAACACATCTCATTTCAAATAAGCAGTTCAACTTGCATTTTGGTAAAAATTGATGTAAATTCATGCCATGTTCGAAACCTGGCGATATTCCAATTTTTAACAAAACAAATAAATAAAAGAAGTAAAAATATGTAATTTTGGTTTCATTAAATTTATTTAAAAATAGGATACCACAGAGTACCGGCACGAATTTTTAAAAACAAAATTTTTTATATTAAAAAAGAAATTTTCATCTCACAATTATTTTATATAAAATATAACAAGTGATTCAATAAATTTCAGATCAAAGGCGGCCGTGGAAAAATGTTTCATGTTTTGGATTGAACCAGGCACTTTTTAATGTCAAACAAGATTTGATCACAATGACATGAATAATAATAAAGATATGCCATGTTTTTAGTGTGTGTAGAATAACAATAATAAATTAATTTTTGTGTAAATTAACTTGTAACAACTTGATTTTGACGTTTATTAAAATGACATAAAACTAATTCAAGACGTGACAAATTTTTCCACAGCTGCCTTTGACCTGAAATTTATTGAATCGCTCGTTATAATATATACAGTGCGCGCCTAGAGTTAATCCACCTCCTCGGAAAACAAATGTGCAGAAAATCTCGAACATGACGCGCATAGTGCGGGGGTGCGTTGTTTTGCTGAAGCCATATGGTATTATCTGGAAGGTTAG
>JAFFZR010011780.1:0-14412 GCA_018397195.1 Lethrus apterus | reverse complement strand
CTTTCGTTAACAAATGAACCGCAGCGGCAGAAATGACTCTGGAAAAGGTCGCAACCGAGTCTGAGGCCAACGCAAGTTTGGAAAATTTGTTTGTCCAAAAAGGAGCCAATATTTTTTGATGGTATTGCTTGCAACCACGCTCCGGACTCAGGGGATTGTAAAGCTTTAAAACGGGCCAAGCCTGTATCTGAGTCATAATGCAACTCGGTTTCGATTATTCTTTTGCTCTGCTTTAGATGTTGGTAGTTCGGTGTTGATAATAGACCAAGTAGAAGTAGCTTCTTCCAGATGGTGGATCTGAATCTTGTTGTCCTTGGAAGGGAGAATGGTAGACACAAGATCCAGAGAACCATAGGCTGAGCTGAGAAAAGCAGGGAGACACACATCTGAAATCTTTCGAATTCCCAAACCTCCTTTCATAAATGGAAGTGATGCTTGTAACCACTGAATTTCGTTCAAATTAATGTTAAGAAGCGATTCCAGACCGGATCTAAGACGAGAATCTATTTCGGATACTAAAGATGGAAGTTTCCAAATGGCGCTTGTTCTGAGGAAGTATGTAAGTTTTGGGATGAAAAGACAATTTTTCAATAAAAAATAAGCAATGTGCGGACTGACTTGGTCTAGACGAGAAATAAGGAGTTCTAGTTTATTTTGTTTTGTTTTAAAAGAATGGCCGTAAGCTTGTTCAAAAATAGGAGTTCCTAATAGTTCAAAGTTATCAGCTGTTTTAATGCGGATGCCTGGGCATATAATTTCAAATTGTTTTTTAAAAGCTTTGTTTAAATTTTGGGAACAGAAGAAAAGTTCACTTTTGAAGTGTTTATGGCGAGACCAATTTCGGCTGCTGAATCAATAAGTTGTTGAAAATCTTTTAAGACAATTTCTGGCTGATCTGCCAAGGTTGCATCGTCCAGATACCAAACGTTTAACTCAGATTGTAATTTGTTAACAATTTGTTGGATCGTTGTGCTAAAGGCCATTGGACCGCATGGGTCGCCTGGTTGGACGCCGACTTCCGATGAAATAAATAAAATAAAATTAATTAAAATTGATGAGTGTGGGTTATTTTTAAAAATAAGTAAAGACTGGATAAAACATTTGCAGAATCCTGAAGTCCTTACGTTAATTAAATCTGTTAGAATTCATCTGTATCATTCACTATTGTTAACTGACATTTTTGTTACTTTATTAATTATTTTTGGTTTATTAGGAGTTAAAGGGTTTCAGTTAAGTTATAAATTTATAAATAAATGTAATTAATGTTATATTTAGTTAGGCTAATGTTAAATCCTGCGTTGTAAATGCTATAGAAATACTTATCTATGTTTTAACTTACGTTGTACCAAATTAAGTTGGCTCGCAAAATGACAATTTTGTATTGTTATTATTTTCATTCATTTATTCATTCATTAACCAGAAATTAATTGATTAATTAATATTTTTAAAAATTTTTAAATTAACAATTATACTTAAACTATATTTAAAATTTTTATTGTCGTATTCTTTAGTCAATCAGTCGGTCCCTACTACTTTTACTTATATGTGTACTATAAAACTTTTAATTTTCAAAGTACTGGAGAAGACGTAACTTACCAGAGTCGATGCGAGGCGGAATAACGACTTTAATTTCAAACTTTGCAAAATTCATTGTATAATAAGATGATAACCCACTCTATGATTTTGATAAAATTAATTTATTTAATATAAAAACAAAGTTTTATGAAAAATGTATGGGTTGGGCTCGCTTCGTAATGGAAAATTACAATGAAATATTTACCTCCACATTATGGTCCTTTTTTTCTAACGATATTTCATTCTTTTCCACACGAAACCGAATTTTCAATGTTTTATCAAACTGGGTCAATTTAGGACTTTACGGTTACACGGATTTATAAAACCATGAATGGCAACCCTAATAATTATCTTTGACGGTTATACAACCCTTAAAATTTAGTTATAGCCTGTTTAAGTTAAGAACTCTGGTACGTCATCAACGCGCAGAACGAATTTTCGAATTTTTCGTCTTTAGTTCCCATCACTTGGTCCATTTTAATCCAGGCAGTGGCGTAGGTTATTTTTAATTTTCAATTGCTATTTATTTAAGTTTTTAGTAAGTTTATAGTTTGTAGTTTATGGTAATTAGTTTCTTACAGACATTGACTTTTATATAAGTAAATGATTCTAACCTAACTACGCCAATCAACATTCTCTCATTTTTCGCGCAGATCAAATTGATCAGAGTTCTTAACGGGTGAATTAATCATTATCCCTCGTAACAATTCGTGATTTACCACACAAACAAAAAACATGTATTTTTGTTGTTATTTAATTGGATATTGTGACGTAAACAATGCGTGATATTAAAAATGCGGTAATTCGAATTTGCATATCGGTCGGTCATATCAAAAGACAAGGTCAAGGTGGTGCCCATACTCATTCTAGATGCCAGGGGTCAGAAGCATATACCAACATCGTCATCGTCTGTTTTTTTGCCATAAAGCCAAATACTATTAACAGCCAACGTCATATCCGTTTCTGTGAAATCGTGACTGTTATCGATGGAATTCTTAATTAGAGAACTTCATTTATTATTAATGAGAAATCATAAATAATTTTGATTGTTTGTGGTATACACTAAATAATAAGTTAATGTATTTATCTTTATGGAGAATATGTAACCGATAAATCAAAGTTCAATAGTTTAGATCTACGGTTTGGTAAAAATGTCTTAAATTGTTAAATAATGATCTTACTGACGAGAAAAAATGTGCCATCTTTTGAAATAGAATTGTTGGTCTTTCGTCGATTAGATGAAGGAACTTTTCAAGATTTCTTATCTAGAATGCAATATGCCGATAATAAAAAAAAATGTAATCATAAAATATTTTTTCTTAGGCGCCCGCTTAGAAAGTTGATTTTTCCAATCTGTTTTTGGACTAGAAAGTGAGTTTTTCCCAGTCTGAGCCTGGAAAAGTGTGTTTCCCAGTCTAAAAACGGAAAAGTTGATTTCATGGATTTTATTCGCTTTGTTATTTGTCTTGTTTTCATAGAAATTTCCACAAAAAATCGGAGAAATTAAAATTTGTATCCAATTCTTTTGTAATATCATGATACGACAAAAACATGTATTTTTGTTGTTTAATTGGATATCGTGACGTAAACAATATAAATTAGGCGTCCTCATAATATTGTTATGAGGGCGCCTAAAAAAAAAATAATACACAACCTTCTTCTAAAGTATCTTTTCGAGGTTCTCCCGTTTTCAGGGCTTCGCCTCATTACTCTGAAACTTCGACCTCGTCTAGGAAAGAGGCACTTTCGAAACTCTTTAGGTAGTATTTTTCGCGTACTTGATAGAAAATAGTGAAGAAAACTGATAGATTTCTCGTTCGCAACGCTTTCCCAGTTAGCAACACTTTCCCAGTTAGCAACGCTTTTCCAGTTAGCAACGCTATAAAAAAATGGATTTGTGGTTTTTATTAGTTGTTTACTACGGTTGCTATGGTAACGTTACGCTTACGTATGTAGTACATCGAACAAAATTATTTTAAAATTTTTTATTTTAAAGATTTGAGTACTTCCGTGAAGTTCACTTTATTTAATCGTGTGTATATTTAGATTACCGATATCGTAGAATATTTTCGTAATGTACTTTTTCGATGTTTTAATAGTTCAATAAAAAGAATATTTGTTAGCTGTCAGGGTAAATTGACGTCCAATGCTAATAATAGAACAATTGGCAATATGATAACGACAGGTAATACAAAAATGAAAATTTGGTGCGTACGTGTTTGGTTCGTTTTCGTATCGATTCTAGATGGGGTGAATGGTCTTGTATAGTCCGAGAAAGAACGCCGAAGGTCATGCTAATTAAGGGTTGTACGCTGTTGGAGTATAACATGCAACCGGATCTTGTCGTCTGCCCTATAGAAATTCTTAGTAGTACATAAGGGAGAAATCACATCGATAATGACACAATGCAAATGAGTGTTACTGAAAAATTTTATGCTCTATAAAAAAATTCCAATCTTCACAATTACTAATTTATAAATTTTGTTTACTGTCTACTGTAAAATTTCGTGAACACTTAACTTCCTGAAAATTTAAATAATACATGTGTCATAATACAGTGTCGTCATTTAGGAGTCTGGCTTCGATATCTCTCTAACGTTTTTTCCGCGGGCCGTAGTAGTTAATTGACACCTTCTTGTTACCTATAATTTTTTAGTCTGCAAATATAAAATAAATAAAAAAAGTGTTAAAATTAGTGCTAAATTATGAACATACATGTCGCTATATGCGTTTATAATCAATTCAAACTAAAAGAATTACAGTCAAAAATATTTATTTATAATTTCTTCTAAAGATCTCGCGGGCCGGATAGAAACTTTTCACGGGCCATAACTGGCCCGCGGTTCGAGGGTTGCCCACCGTTGCTCCAGGCAATCCCGAATAATCCGGGAAATCCGGCCAAAATCCGGGTAAAATATGGGAAACCCCTGGCAAAATCGAGTGAAAATCCGGGAGAACTCCGGGCAAAGCCCGATAAACTCCGGGCAAAATCCTGGGAACTCCGGGCAAAATCCGGGCAACTCGGGGGGAAAACTCCTAATAAAATCCGGGCAAATCCGGGAAACTCCGGGAAACGCCGGGCAAATTCCGGGAGTGTTGGCAACCGTAGCAAAAGTAGTTCCCGTTATCAAAAAATTAATACATCGGTAGTTATCGTCCAATATCCAATTAATCGGTGTTTTCAAACTTTAATATCAGGGGTGGGCAACCTTTTTTATAACATGGGCCAGAATAAATTTTACGTTTTTTCCGCGGGTCGTAGTTAATTGACACCTTCTTGTGACCTATAATTTTTTAGTCTACAAATATGAAATAAATAAAAAAAGTTTTAAAGTTAGTACTAAATTATGAACATACAAATTAAAGTTTTTATATCACAATAAAATATCATAATATTAATTGATTAAATACAATACAATAAAATCGATTGATTAAAATTTAATGATAATTGATAATTGAAATTTAACTTAATTAAAATAATTGAAGTTGGGTAGCGCGATGCTCGGACCCATGTAATTAACTCGGCAACGAATAATTACGTTCTGCCCTTCTTGTCCTGGATCTTCGTGTATATTCAGGGAAAATGCCGACAATGTTCCGGTGTCGTATGTTGGAATACACTACATTACTTACATGTTGCTATGTGCGTTTATATTCAATTCAAACTAGAAGAATTACAACGAAAAATATTTATTTACAATTTCTTCTAAAGATCTCGCGGGCCGGATAGAAACTTTTCGCGGGCCGTAGCTGGCCCGCGGGCCGGGGGTTGCCCACCGTTGGGCTAGACAATGAATGTTGCAAATTACTTTGGTACATACAATACATGTTCGAACAGATAAAAGGAACAAAATATATATGCAAATAATAGACTAAGATAAAAGGAACAAAAATATGAAATTACAAAAGAAAAATTACCTACAATAAAATTACACTACGCTAAACTGTACAAACTGAGCCTACCAGCTTCTCATCGGAAAGCGAAAGTGTCCGATAAGCAACGAAAACCTAAAAATTTGGCTCTTCCCGTCTCTACGTACCGCACACTGAGGCGAGGCGACGAGAAGCGGCGCGAAGATACGTCGCTTGATTGCTCTGGAAACATCTCTCGCGACAACTCTTCGCTTCGCTTCTCCGCGCGGCGCATCAGTGTGCATCTGGCGTAATAAATTCCCTGCGCTTCGCTTCGCCGCGCTTCAGTGTGCGAGCATCTTTATCATTTGAAAATTTAGAGCTTTACACTCTAAAATTATTTACACCTATACATGGGTTCCGCTACCGGTACGTAGCATTTTTTTTGCAAGTAGCACCCGGTTAGTAGTTTTATAGCAGTTTTAATTTTTAATTGAAAGAATAATTTATTGACAAATGTTGAAAACTTCATTTATTATTGATTTTAGACATAGGAACCCTTAACGTCAATAAAAGGTAATAGAATAAGGAACACAACCAAATGATAAAGTACAGTTCTATTTAAAAATAATTAGTTGTGGTTATATGAAAATGAGTAAATTTGTTTCGTTTTAATGAACACTGTGCATTTCAATTGAAAATTTTAATGTCAAAACATAGAGGTTATTCAAAAAAAAAAAAAAAATTACTTTAAAAATAGTTTTAGTAGGCCCTTCTAAATTCAAGGGGGTAGTAGTCATTTATTAACAAACAAAAAATAATAACCTGACAACGCCTAGGAAATATTAAGAAAATTTAATATGGCCGTATAGAACAATAAAAATGCAGAAATTTCGACAAAAATTACACATTGCTATTTAAAACAAATTCATAACGGAACATCCTGAATAGGTGAAAATAATGTTAGAGTGTAAACCTCTAATGGCTAAAAAACTTTTGTCTATAAACTTATGCTCTATTTCAAATGATAAGAGAGATATGGAAGCCACCTAAATGACCATATATTATTTAAATTTTCAGGAAGTTAAGTGTTCACGAAATTTTACAGCAGACAGTAAACGAAATTTATAAATTGGTAATTGTAAAGATTGGAATTATTTTAGAGCATAAAAAATTTTCTAGTCATTGGATGATAGTAAAATTAAATTTTTACCAAGAAATGGTATGCCTCCGTTTGAAAAGTTTTTAGTAGATAACAATTATTGATTTTTGCAGTACAAATTTAAAAGACGCTTAACGCGTGTCCAAACGCGATAGGTAATAGGTGAACCACATCATTGTATTGGTAACCAGAACATGTAACCCGTGTGGGATTTGTCGTTTTACGATCATTTATTGTAAATAAAACATTACCACGTAAGAGGTATTTATTCATGCTACTAATTATACAAATATAGAACGAGGCAAACAAGCAAATGTAAATACAAAATAAAAACATTAATTTTTTTACAACAATATTAAAATATTAAAATTGATCTGCATTCAGAGTAAAATGTATTTAATCAATAATTAAAATAAAATTTTAAATATAAATTCCGACATGTATATTGATAATGTTATGTTTCCCATGAGTATTAAAAAGAGGTTAAGAAACTTTGTTCAGCATGCTTTATAACTGTATTAAGTATAATTAGGGAATTGAAACAACACGATATTTGCTGTACCAATGGAGCAAATCAAATATTTATATCTATATACATACCATCTAAAAATAGCTTGTTATTAAAAATACTAACAGGCACTGAACAGTAAAAAGAGGCATTTTTATTATAGACAAGTATGTACAGGAAACTAAAATGCGTGGCGAGACAATCGTATTTTTTATCATTGCAAGTAATATTGAAATTTATTAAATATTTTAACTAATCTTCACAAGTTACGTCTTCGTCAAGAAAGAAAAACAGTCATCCTCATTAAAACTGCGTTAAGATAGGTACATTGTGATATAATGAATTTAGAAACATTCCTTCCCGACAAAATTTGAAAAAAGATGATTTAATGGGCCATATATACCCAGTGCGCGTGTAAAGCTTTATTCGCGTTATGGATTTTTGGCAAAAGACTAGAAGCGGCACCACCATATTTTTTAATTTAGATGGGTAGTTTTATTAATTATTTATCAACTGTATCAAATGCTTTTTTATATCTATGGCACATGTACAGTGTGGTGATAAAGTTTGGAACAAAATTCATAAAAGCGTTCTATAATGTTTTTAAGAAAATCGCTCAGACAGGGCGATTTTTATTTTTGAAATGCCGTCTTCTGACGTTATTTTTTTGGAATGACGTCATTTGTTTTTGCATAATGACGCCATCATAATTTTTTTTAAATGACAACCCCCACATTATCCTTCTGTTTTTAATAGACCTTCTTACTACTTAAACGGTGATGTAAAAAAATTGGTACCTTACATAACAATTTTTTTGAATAAATAACAAATATAAATTTTTTCTTTTAAACAAAAATTTAAATTTTTTAAGAAAAAAGGTTATTTTTTCAGAAAAGTTCTTATGTAAAGAATTAATTCGGTAATCACCACTTAAACATCAAGGAGGTCTATCAAAAGCAAAAGAAAAAAATAAGAGGTGTCATTTAAAAAATCGATAATGACTTCATTGCACCTTAAAACTTCACTCTTCCTCTTAGATACATAAATTACTGTTATTTGCTTTAATTTAGAATGTTTACGATTATCATTTTTACTAAATTATAACCACTGACGATCTGAAGTAAATGTGTCATTTATTCAAAAAAATTGTTATGTGAGGTACCAATTTTTTTACATCATCGTTTAAGTAGTAAGAAGGTGTATTAAAAACAGAAGAAAAAAGTGGGGGTTGTCATTTAAAAAAATTTATGATGACGTCATTGTGCAAAAACAAATGACGTCATTCCAAAAAAATTAACGTCAGAAGACGGCATTTTCAAACAAAAATTACCTGTCCGAGCGATTTTCTTAAAAACATTATAAAACGCTTTTATGAATTTTGTTCCAAACTTTATCATCACACTGTATATTTTCTCCCACTTTTGTATTATTTTCTCATTGATTTGTCTTAACGTGCGTATTTCTTCCTTTTCTAAAGCCAGCTTGCGTATCTTCTAAGAATGGCTCGATTATTTTCCTCCATCTCCTTTCCAATATTCTTTCAAAAATCTCCACGTTTGAGACATTATGATAGCTGAATTTTAATGTAAAATTTTGTTTAAAATTTTTCGTAATAAGATTTCCCCCTCTTCACCAACCTTTATTAACAATTCAGCTTTAATACTTTCTCTACCTGTTGCCTTTCCATTTTTTAGCAATCTTATTGCATTTTTAATTTCCTCTATCGTTATTTCACTCCAGTAGATTCTACTTATTCGTATCTTATCTTCTTGATTCACACTTATTTTTCCCTCTTCAACTTCTTCTGTCAGAAATACAGAATTACTTTTACAGTTACAATTATAGCTCATTCCTGCAGTCATATTCTATCGTACGAGGAAAATATAAAAAAAGTCAAAATGGCGTGTGACAACCCGTAACGCGTACAAAATTTTTAAATTTTTCTCACGAAAAATCGAACATCCCTACTTTTGAGTGCTGATCCAAACTTTTTAAGTTGCTCGATGTCATCAAAAACTCCCAGACGATTAAAGGAGATGATTAAGAACTATAACATTTTTGCCGCATGGTGTAAATTATTGTACATAAATAGTCTTGATTTGTTATTTTGCATGATTTATAAATTGCAGAATATAGTAAATAATAATAAAGAGCTTATTTTATGGAGTTAAAAAAGAAGATTTATAAAATATTTCATTGGATATTTTAAATGTTGGTTAGTGAATTTAACTATCATTGCGTTTGTTTTCGTGAAGAATTTTCTACTGTTTGCGATGTGTATAATTATTCATTATAACAAAATTAATTAGGTATTTGATAAAAAATAAATAAAAGGTGAAATTAAAACAGAAATTTCATAAATCTGATCTGGTATACATTTTAGAAGGTTAATACGAAACATCGAACCCAGTAAATATATGTTATTCATAATTTATAACATACTATACTATTCTAAATCGGTCCCGATTTCATTCAAAAATACACATTATTTCACATATCAATATTAGAACATTCGGTTAATATTAAGAGTTATTGATCACTAATCATTTAGTAATCATAATCAATTATTTAGTGCAGGAATTAACAAAACTTACCCTCCAACCATCATTTTCCTGTTGGAATAAAGCGCTCTTGGTGAACTTGAGAACGTAAAAGGTGTTTTGTTACAACGATCGTTAAATTGTAATTCCACCATTGTATTGGCGCTGGATTTTGCCCTCGAATTCTCGTGCACTAACATCTTGAATTTCTTCTATTCTTCGTTATCTAGAACAATTTCAATCAACAATTTTCAATTTTCTTTGCACACAGAAAAAGGAAGTGTTATGATGAAACCATTTGAGAGAATCTGATTGAAAACGTCTTCTTCTTTTGTTGAAAGTCTAGGATTTTTTTGTTAAACTTATATTGTTGAAAGAATTGTTTTTTTTTTATTTGTGTGTTGGTATTGGTTTTTAGATGTTTTTCGGTCACTTTGTCGCCATTCGATCTTTTAACTCAATACACTCATTAAGCAACAAAATTGTAAATCGTGGTAAACTCTGGTGCAAAGCTCTTTGAATAGCAACAAGTGTAGGGTTGCTATTCAAACGGTTTTCATGAACATTTTTTGATGACAATTATCACATCATAAGTTGTGCATTATTAATGCACAACTTAATGCCATTAAGTTGGTGTTAGTTGCAATAAGTATACGCATTCTTATTTTGAATTCATTTTTCAATAATAATTAAAAAGATCTGTTCTATGAAAACATATATGTAGGACGTAGGTATTTTATTAATATCACCCCTTATCTTGGAAAATTATTTCGTACAGTTGAGACTGTATCAAAAATTTAAAAATGTAACTGTAAAAGTCTACAATAAAATATAATGCCGTTGAGCACTACAAATAAAGAAAAATATCATAGACAAAATAACTCACCAAAAATGTTTTTAAAAAATAACTTCTATATAAACATCACAAAATGTCATTTTCATATTTTTGTAAACGTAGTTAAGTCGTTATGGTTTTGTTTAAATTTGATAAATACGTCAACTACATTTTTGAAATGTACGTAATGAACTTAAACTTTCCTAAAATTATTTTTTTTATTGTCACCGTGTATCTGTTTCTCGATACATTTTACTTTCGATTCGACATTTCATGACAAACGTTTCCATGGAGACGACATGTATTTTGGGAAGGTATGTACCTTACTATCAGATATCATTAATGACGGGGAATTTTTCTGTTTTAGGTGTTCCAAGTTTGAGATTTTGTTTGTAATATGTAAATTTAAAACTATTAAAAAGGAATGTGTACGCCTAAACATTTAAATGAATAAAAAAAATTTAATTTTCCGTTTTGCGGAAATGTATACGAAGAAAATTTAAGTTTCATTAATAAAGGATATGATAGTGACATCTAAACAAATAAAATTAAGATAAATGTAAGTCTAAAAGGATTCGCTCCGAGAATCAATATCGTACGAAATAGAAAGCTATTTAAACGATAATATTATTTAATATAACTATTGCTCACGCCGTGGCGCTATAGAGAATTTAAACGGCAGACTCCTGACAAAGAGAGCTTATATTAAATGAACACGGCAGTTATGAGATGGCAGCACATTCCTAGTTGATTTGTGCTGCCATCTACATATCATTTATAAACTTTGTGTTTTAAATTAATAATGAAAGAAATAATAAAGAAATTAATAAAATACTTCTACGATGTAATATTTTTATGATTACAATTATTAATATTATCGTTACGATTTCTACTAAAACATACATTTCTGTAAAAAATTGAAAAATAGAATAATTTGTTTACTTTTCTGTTTTTATTTATTAAAAAATATTAGATGTAAGTTTTTATGTAAAATTAATTTTCGTCGGCCAAAATGGAACCTTTGAATTGACTTTCTGTACTTTTTCAGTTCAATTTTAGAAATGGATTATTGGCATAAATCGGTATAAATTTTTTTTTTCTTTTTGTTGTCTCCCTTTTTCTAGGTTTGCTACAAAACTTACACTGTTTTTTCCATTGAAGTCTTGCAGTTTTCATAAAGATTTTACAAACAGTGCAGTGATACAATAAGCTGATGGGTATAGCTTTTTTTCGCCTTTTCTGTTGTTTTTTTCAACTATGAGAATTCCCCGTATTGAATATTTATACTTCGGCGATTGTTTCGTTTCTTTTTCTAATTCTAATACCACCTGCACCATATATTATACCCTCTCATATTTTTTCTTTCGTCCCTCACTACAAGTACATACTCTTCTAAATTCAATTTTTAAATTTTTATTTTCATGTCACGTTCCATGTGAAAAACAAAACACTCTCTACTTGGACATTAAGCGAATTGTCCTTTATACAGGGCCGGATTTCAACGAAAAGACTCAGGGAGGCCTCGTTAAATACATACAAAGAAACTTGAGCGGCAATCTCACCTTGCTGTGAAGTAGACAGGTCTTGATTTGTTGGATTTGCAGTCAGTATTCACAAAAATGACAATTTAAGCTTCTGGAATTTATTTAATACGTTCGTCTCAAAAATTGTTAAAATTAGTTAGTCTATTGATTAAGCAGTAGATCTGATGATAGATGGATGATAAATTTTAATTTATTTGTCCAGATCAATTTTTTTTTATATACAGGAGTAAATAAAATGTTTACATTAAAAATATTAATATTAAACGTATTATTATTAATTCTTGAAACAAATTTGTGTTTTCCTTTCCTGGTATTAGATGTGTGTTCAGTCTTCCTTTTAAACGAAACTATATGATGTATTATTTGGACGGGGCCTGAGGAATGATGCAATCAAGACTCTTTATTAAGGGACCCAGGTTGGAATGGCCAACTCAATAGGAAAAGAATGAGGCAAACAGTAAACTTGGTGACAAACCACAATCGCTTGAATAAGCACCTTATGAGGTTGGCAGATGAAAGTGTGGAGAGGAAAAGGATACCTCCCAAGCGTATCCTATATGATTACGCTCGGAGTGCTAACAGCAAGCAATTCTTTTTGCGAACTATGGGATCTGGCGTGGAGTAACCTGCTTACATCTGTGGAGGCAGTCAGGTTCTCCTAACGGATCTTTTATGATATGCATAATGGGCCTTTAGGCCTAGATGCTGCGGAATTTTGGAATCTGCCAGCGTGACTAATAATAACAATACGATGGGTTTATAGAAGACGCAGAGATAAAACAGTTTGTTCAAAATGGAGAAATCAACACAAAGTTGATATTATTATTAGAACAACATAAACAAAGCGTGAATGGCTTTAGGGAACGTTTAGATGTATTACAGGAGTACTAAGAGAGAAAAGTTGCGGTTGAAAGTATGTAAGACTTGTATTTTATTGAATTTTAAATCAATGAATTTAAGGTGTTTATTCTGTTTTTTTGTAATTAACTAAATACTTATATTCCTTTTTATTTAATGTTATTTATTATAAAGTTATTATTAATAAATTATTATTATTAAGTGAGTAAGTGGCTTTTATAGTTGAAAAATTCTCATTTACTTCTAATAAATTAATTAGAAAATAATCCTTTCTTATAACAGCGAAAGCGGTCGTAAATCAAAAGTGTAATTCCATTTGATGTATTTATCTTTAATTATTTTTAATAACTATAATAGACGTTGTCTAAAAAAGGTCAAACTCAATAAAGCACTTAATGAAATCATCCAAAAAAGATAACTCATAAAAGATTTTTAGTACTACCTCGTCGCATTCGGTATTCCTTCTCGTCCGCGTCCTTTTCTCGAGATGTAAAAACTTGGTCGACACATGTCATGATGCAATTTCAGGTAGTGACCCTTTGCAGTTGGGCGTGTCTGTCGTTATTTTTTTTTTTACCTTTATCGTAAATCTACATCAACCCACCTGAGGAATTTCAAAAACTATTAGCAAAGATATTTATTGTTACGATAGAAGTAGAGAAATTACGAATAAATATTGCAAGAAATTGTGCAAGAAAATACGTCTCTAAAGTTATATGTAATTTATTACAACGATTGTAAAAGTCGCTGTAAAATGCATGTTTGGGACTTAAAGTAACTGTTTTTTAAAGTATTACTAATTACTAATTATTTAATTCAAATTATTTTTATAAAATAATAATTTGTGTACTTTAAGTTTAAAGAATTGAATAGATCTTACAAACGTATTCGACTTTGAATATGTGTTATTTGTGTTATAGTATATACAGTGTGGTGATAAAGTTTGGAACAAAATTCATAAAATCGTTCTGTAATGTTTTTAAGAAAATCGCTCGGACAGGTGAATTTTTGTTTTTGAAATGCCGTCTTCAGACGTTATTTTTTTTGGAATGACGTCATTTGTTTTTGCACAATGACGTCATCATAATTTTTTTTAAATGACAACCCCCACTTTTTTCTTCTGTTTTTAATAGACTTTCTTACTACTTAAACTATGATGTAAAAAAATTGGTACCTCACATAACAATTTTTTTGAATAAATGACACATTTAAATTTTTTCTTTTTAGCAAAAATTTTAATTTTTTGAAGAATAAATGTTATTTTTTTCAGAAAAGTTCTTATGTAAAGAATTAATTCGGTAATCACAACTTAAACATCAAGGAGATCTATCAAAAGCAAAAGAAAAAAATAAGAGGTGTCATTTAAAAAAATCGATAATGACGTCAATGCACCTTAAAGCTTCACTCTTCGTCTTAGATACATAAATTACTGTTATTTGCTTTAATTTAGAATGTTTACGATTATTATTTTTACTAAATTATAACCACGGACGATCTGAAGTAAATGTGTCATTTATTCAAAAAAATTGTTATGTGAG
>JAFFZR010011778.1:0-14595 GCA_018397195.1 Lethrus apterus | reverse complement strand
TTTCGTTTTTGATTCACTCTGTTATCTCTATTAGTACCTGAAAAACACAAGTTTATAGCATTATTATTATTATTATTAGTTTATAGCAAATTAGTGGGGAAACCATTAGACAGCGACTGTATTTTGCATGTAATTTGAGACCTAGAGTTGCTGCTCGAGGTTCCGCTTTAACTAAAGAGCACCGGAGGGCTAAATTCTGCCAGAAAGCACGTTAACTGGACAGAGGATCAATGGGAACGTGTGTTGTGTTATTTACAGACGAGCCCCGATTTTGCCTTTACAATAATGATAGACGTCTTCGTGTATACAGACTTTCCAATGAACATAACAATACAACATTATTTGGGGGCGGATCTGTGATGGTCTTGGCGGATATTTCTTTGACATGTTTTGCTATAAAATTGTGTTTTTCAGGTACTAATAGAGATAATAAAGTGAATCAAAAACGAAAATGTTAAGAAACGATAAGGCTAGAGTACGATATGAATTCTAACTTGCTGGTGTACCTGTAAAACTCCACAGAGTGTTACAAAATTTATGAAAAAAACACGTCGCAATTGTTACACACTGTATTCATAAAAAAATAATTTTTTTATCAAAACGATAGTACATTCACATTTTTGAATAAAAAACCTATCATATAAAAAAAAATCATTGAAATCGGACACATGGTCTAGGCACAAATTAACTTTAAAAATTTCGTTATTTTTTGGTGGTGCGTTAATTCCTTGGAGTAGTGTATTATACAGTAAGGACTTAAAGTAAGGAATATTAAAAAAAAAGCGAACTCAACCGGTTTTTTAAAAAACGCTGAAACAGGTCGATTTTTGATTTTAAAAATACACATTAGTATGTGCGATTCATCTTCCCACTTTCTTTTGTTTTGTAGTTATGACTCACAAAAAAATTTAAATGACAACATACATTTTTTTTTTAGTGGAATCCGATAGTGATTTGTCTATCCTTTATGACCATATCCGTAAAGTTGCACTAAAAAAATTCTGATAACCTAGATAGATCCTAGATAACAAAAAATTCAGATCACGAACGGTACGTAACTTTCTTGTTGAAGTACCTTTCGTTTTTATCTTACAACCTTTGTAGCGTATTGAATAATCAAGATACCATGATAATAATAGTAATAACAATTCGATTTTTCTCAGATTTTTTTGACGGTCAGAAAGGGTAGAAAAATCACTATCAGATTCTACTAAAAAAAATGTATGTCGTTATTTAAATTGTTTTGTGATGACGTCATAACTACAAAACACATGAAAGTCGGCAGGTGAATCGCACATATTAATATTAATGTGTATTTTTAAAAAATAAAATCGACCTGTTTCGGCGTTTTTTATAAAACCGGTTGAGTTCCTTACTTTAAGTCCTCACTGTATAATGAATCTGGCCACCCCTGCTATATAGTATGCTGATGACGTATCATTGGTTTTATCGGAATCAAACTCTAAGGAACTAGAGCAGAACTACAATAATGATATAGTTAATAGTAACTTTATATTTTTGAACAACACCATAGCAAATTACATAGGTTTCCATACGTCCCATTGCAAATCAGACATAAGTCTTAAAATTGAAGTCGATACAAACACATTCTGCAATTTATGCGCTTCACCATCGACGAAATCCCAAATTGGAAGAAACATTTTATTAAGCTAAGATCAAAATTTCATTCGCTTTGTGTTTTGATCAGAAACCTTAGAGAAGTACTCAAACTACATCTTCGTTACGGTGTAGTTTTTTGGCATGGATCAACCTCGGCTACTGACTTCTTCAAGGCTCAAAAGAGAATTGACTACAAGTGAAGGCTTCTGCAGAGATATTATAGCTAGTTCGCTAGCCATTGTCTTGCTAATAAGGGTCATTCGAACCTTTTTATCTGGAGTATTCCTGCAATAAAATGAAATGACTTAAAGATGCAGTGGCACAACAAATATTTTTAATAATAATATTCGTTTAAGAACACGATGCGATTAAAAACATTTGCCGATTACGGGCGCCCCTGATATTTTGAAGGGATTTCCGCTTGTAAATGGTCGTTTCTGTTCATTTATCTCGTAACTTTTAATGCAAGTTGTAAGTCATTTGTGCAGGTATCTCGCCAATGGATAGCGAACTAGCTATAGTATAGCTATACCTTACTTTTTAATCCTAGAATTTATCTTATTAGCCTTACAAATTTTAGCAAAGGCAACGATATCCATAATCATGACATTAGGCACATAAACAAAAACATTTATAAGAAGCTCCATCAAGAGATTTATCATGTGTGACCTTGATAGAATTTCAAAACCAAACTCAATATTTTTTTGTCAGAAGGCTGTTTCTATTCGCTGTAAGAGTTTCGTGAACCAATAATTTTACTGATTAGTATTTTATATAACTTATAGTTGGTGATCTGAAAATACTTACACATTCTCTTGATTTCACTGATATGTAGAAACTGTATTCGAATGCCTCGCCGTATTCGTAAACAATGTAATACAAGTGATAAATACGAATGAATTTTTGCTAAACTCCATTCATTTCCAGTCGTTGCATTTCATTTCAAAACGCTCCAAGCATCAACTGATGAATCGCTCACTTTGTCTTTGTGCGTCCCTTGAGGCGTTGACCAACTGACCATGCGGAACTTGGTCGAGACCGATTGATAAACGTCCTGTCTTTGTTAATGGTCTTTCTCTCTTTCGCTACACTCAGATGATTGATAGATTTCGCATGCGTTCGGCCCGGGAGTTTCCATCAGATAAAGTTACTTATGACTCCTTATTTATTCCAAAGGGACTTAAGCGTACGCATTCGTTTCATGTGGAAATAAAGAGCGCAATTACACAAATACTCGTTTTGCGAGCGTTTATTGCGGGCAAAATTTATACGAAGTTGAAATTATAGTAATCAATGTAATTAAAAGGCCGTGTGTGCGAAAAGTTTCCTTTTTTCCCCGGTTCTAATTTGCACTACCTGTTGTATCTCGCCGAGTGTGCGTTTTCTCGCATAATTAATATAATTGTCGTTCAACATACGGTAATTGACTTTATTCATTTTGTCTTTATTTCTTTGAAATTAAGTGCAACGGGTGCATGTATTAATTCGTTAATTGAAACACTTTCTAATGTCTGCGAGAGACTTTTTCAAGTGCACGGAAATAAAATTGTGTTTTATTTTTACAAACTGCACTTAAATATAGGAATAATGCAATCAAAGCGTATATGAATATTTCTCGCTTCAATTTGTTTACTCAATGAAAATTATTTCTTCTAGAGGTCGAAGTGAATTAAATTTCTAATTTGACTTTGTACTTTAAAAAATTACTTATCTTTACTGATTAACTCTCACAGTTAAATTGTACTTAATCATAGCGTTTCACTAAAAGCAATATCTGAGAATGATATTCGTTCCTTCGGCAATAAAAAACTTAAAATCGCCGTTGGTGATCTCAGCTTTCCAATCAAGTCTATTATTGAACATATTCTAAACCGTTGATGATAGATACTTTACCTTAACAGTAAGAACAAAAATAAGTCAAAACAAACCAGAAAAGCCTTAAAATAAATGAAATAAATGAATAGAAAAACATGTTTAATGCTAAAATATTGGAGTACATAATAATTAAAACCATTTACATTTAACTATTGTTGAATGTTTAAAATGACGATTAAAAGAAAAATGAGTATAATTAAATAACCAAATTATCCGTTAAAATAGTGGGGTTCGCGTGCAAACATCTTTATATCGAAACTTGTCACAAATTGTTAATATTTAAAAAAAAATTTCTTACACACTAATTGCAAAATGACGAAAACATAATGTGTCTATTGACATGCTTGTCACGATTTCGTATTTGTTAACACAAATAATTTATAAAATCGATAACTTTTGTATACAAATCCTTATCGTACTCAAAATCATACGTCGCACGCTTTCCATAAATTATTGTTAAATGCATTACGTAAATTCATAGAGTACTTGGAATTGAACAAAAAAACATTTCTCAAATTTTAAAAATATCACTATCGCTCCTGCAAAAAATCACCAATTAGCACAAACACACTAATTATATGCACGTCGTATATGACATTTGTATGTAAAGTGAACCACAAAGAAAATTCTAGGTAAATTTCCGATTGCAAAAATACTGCGGTGAATTAACATATGCACATAAACATAATTATCCAGAGGTATTTCCTGTTATTGGAATCCAATCGTTCCAATATTACAACTCGATTTTTTCGAAACGTTTCCGTTCACTTTGCAATTTACATCTCAAATTTGTGATGAATGACTTACGTCAACAAGCTAAAGGTTTATTAACAGCAAAATTGCCGATATTAAGCATCGAACACGCGTCTTAGGTAAGCGACACCTAAGTCATGTTTGTGAAATAATTGACACTTTACGAGGTGCGAGGTACTCTTACCGATCATTAATTCATCATCGAGAAATTACAGTTATTGTTGCGTATACGAACGATTTTATTGGGAAATATTAATTTTTACTATTGTGTTAGTTTTTCTGTCGTAATTACTCTATTTATTGAGAATTCATTCTTTTATTTCTAGCATAATAATTTACTCTGTGTTTAAAAATGTGTATTAAGATATAATTATGTGACCAATTATGTTGAAAGTGGTCGTAAATTTAATTTATTTGCTTCGTTAAAAAAAGCAAAATATTTTCATCTATAAAATTAATCAATTAACGACTGAACTCGAAAAAATAACAAATAGTAACAAGTTTCGCTATCTAAGTTTTTTGTGTATTCCTTTATTATTACATAATATGCATTTATGGGTGGTCTGTATAATTAACCTGTTAATTACACAATTTTTTGACACTAATCACAATGACAAATGTATTTCACCACTATCCATAGAAAGACAATTTCTAATGGATTAATAAATAAACGTTTCTTCCTTGTATACTGAACACAATCGACGAAGATCGCGGCAATTTCGACACGAGCAAAAATCGCCACCCGACACACAATAAATAACGACCAACGTCAATAATAAATCCAAGGCTACACGAAGAAATTGCCTGTAAGCACCGAAGAGACAAAAGAACACGTTGGACAATTGAACAACGTATTAGAACAATCGGTCGGCGCGGTCTGAACAAGCCCGCAGGACATTAGATGGCAGTTGGTCGTGCGCGTGGGTGACCATCACAGCAAGACGTCCTCCTCCTCTTCCTCTTGGTCCGTCGATCGCATTATCATCTTCGATTTCTTGCCACCGACCCCGTTAGCAAGACAGAGACACACACTCCCAAGAAATATTATTAGTTTCGCCTTCGGGGCGTCTGTACGGTATGTTAACTACAACGTCATCGTCGGTACACTACGCTGACTTTGAGGAATGCGAGTGTCACAAATGTTGACATCCGGCTTGAAGGTTTCGCGTCCGGAGGTTTCACGCCAGGCGTGGAAACGATGTTTATAATACGGATTCAGGAGTTTAGTCTTTTCCACGTTGATATGGAATCCCATCTTTTCCGCCGTATTTACGAA
Organism: Lethrus apterus; assembly: GCA_018397195.1. Taxonomy (NCBI): domain Eukaryota; kingdom Metazoa; phylum Arthropoda; class Insecta; order Coleoptera; family Geotrupidae; genus Lethrus; species Lethrus apterus. The sequence continues at coordinate 9,071 of JAFFZR010011778.1, read as the reverse complement.
CATCTGATTTGTTTTCCTCTGGATACAATGTTTACATCGTTTACTTAGGCTGTTATTTGGTTTGATTTATAGATCATGTCAAGCTGCATCTCTTATGATCCTCTCCAAAGCTATATTAAACAGGCGACACGCCAGTGCTCTCCCTATCTTAATCCTTTGTTAGTCTGAAATCGGTCTGAAATTTCGTTTTGAATTTTGATATCACGAAACGTTTTTTTTCATTGTCATTCGTATGGGGTATTTTTTGTAGGGTATTTGGAGTTCACCCATTGCTTCGTTTATTTTTTTCCTTAATATGTTATCGTAAGCTGCTTTGAAATTAATCAAAAGGTGGTATTTATAACATCAGTTATAATTGGATAAACTTTTTCTTGTACATGAAACTTAAACGTATTTTAAAAAAAAAAAAACTCGATAACAACTAGTTTTATTCTTTAATAAATCTCGGAAGTTTCGTATGACTGATGCTTGTTTAGTTATTTTTCGCAATATCAACAATATTTTATTGACATTAATTATAAGCATTAAAATTGTTATTTTCAACTAAATATAAATCATTTTAATGTGTCTATAAGTTGCTAGAATAACGACGAAATTATAATTTTTTTATTGCGTTTAATCGTCCCGAACAATGTTATTACTTCCAATTGGAGCTTAATATCTTTTCATCAACTAAACACTATAATTAGTGCATTTACGAATCAATAACTATTCGAGTTGCCAAATCACGTGCATCGATTCCCTATTGAGAACGTCGATTTTACATCACCCGAGTCGACGGTCCGTTGTGCGGTATCGATTTTCTCTTCATTATTTACTTATATAATAATGGCAGGCAGCTACGGCTCACTTAATTAAGCCAATTTTGCAACGTTGAAATATTCGCCGTAGAAAACGAATCGGCAGGTGCATAATAATTTCTATTATTATATTATTGGCTTGCGTAACCCAATTTAAATTTAAATTATCATTGCTAATTAGTAAACAATCGTTTTAGAAAAATACCTATCTCGCTTTAGATCGTTACGTAAACTCGAGTTGTACGATTCAGTGGCGCGAACGACGAGATACTTAAAAGGCATTAAGTAAAATGGAAATTAAAAAAAAAATATACAGTGCGTACCAAATGTATGGAACCGGCCTTGTTATTCCAAAACTATTCAAGCTAAATCGATAAAATTTAATATGCATGCTGTTTACAAAGCCTTCTATTATTTCCACAGTTTGATAATTTCCTTCGTCACTTTCCTCTCTTTCGTTTTCGTTTTCCAATTCATTACGTTCTTTTCTCTTAGTTCTGCCTTTACATCGCTCCATCTTTTCCTAGGTCTTCCTCTTTTTTTCTTGTACATAGGTTCTAGCCAAGCTATTCTCTTTATTACTACTTGATCTGTGGTCGCTTCTTTGAAAATGTTATACATCTAACTAAGGACTAAAAATGTTTGAATTTTATTTCAAGATTGTGGGATTAAGTCCTGCTTGGTTTGAAGAGAATTTTAAGAATATTTTCATTTTTTGAAAAACAAGTCGGCCTTTGACAGTGAAGCGAAAGCTATTTTCTTTTCAGGTAAAGTACCCTTTTTGTTCACGATACGGCAAAATTACTAAGAAAAGTTGTTCATAATAAGAAATAATGGCCTTATACGAAATTTCAAGTAGATCTACCTACTTTGATTAAATCGTCATTTTTTAGATAAAAAAAAAAATAAATTGTTTTAATAAATTATTTGTAGAACGGTGAACGAAGCAAATAGTATTTACAACAAATTCAACTTACGAAACGTAATAATAACATTGATCTGCAATAAATTATTTTAAATTTATTATAAATAATTTATTTTGTTTAATCTAAAAAATGATGGTTTAATCAAAGTAGATATATATTCCTGAAATTTTGTATAGGGCCATAAATTCTCATTTTGAACAACTTTTCTTAGTAAAATTTTGCCGTTTCGTGAGAAAAACGGGTACTTTACCTGAAAATGAAATAGTTTTCGCTTCAGTGTCAAGGCCGACTTGTTTTTCCAAAACGGAAAATATACTTAAAATTCTCTCCAAACCAAACAGGACTAATCCCACAATCATACATTTTTTTTATCAATCAACATCAATCCTGGGACACACTGTATATCCCTCCTCTGTTCTCTTTCCGCATACTAATTTTCTAATTATCTTCCTAGGAAGCCCCCAGAAGATGGGAAATCTTCTGGGGGCTTCGTTAGCACCAAGCACCAATAATAAAAGTAGTAATAAACCATTTGGCGTTTACCGGCGATTTTTTTCTCTTCTTCTCTTTTCTATTAGTTCTGATGTAAAGGAAAGATCTACAGCAAATTTAAAAGTTTGGTATGAAGAATTAAAGAAGAGAGGATTAACAATTAATAAAGACAAAATTCTGGGATTGTCAAGAAATCCACAAAGATTGTGTGTGTAATTAGGGAATGAGGTCATGGAACAAATGAAGCTATTTAAATATTTGGGAACACTATTCACAGATGAGATAATAATAGAAATTGAAGTAGATGAAATAGTCAAAGCCAATAAAAGGTTATACTTCGCTTTAAGCAAACACACATTCCATAGAAAAGAAATGTCTACAAAAACTAAGATAAGATCGCACAACTTGTTATTTCTACATGGGTACATGCGTACTGTCCGATAAACAAAGAAGAAGGATTCAAATGAGTGACATGAAAACACTAAGAAAGATGGTGGGCTTAAGATTAATGGATAAGGTGAAAAATTTAGAATTAAGATTAAAAAATTAAGAAAAAACTAAGAGTTAAATCAATTCAGACGAAAGTTAGCGAAAATGCACTGGTGGTATCGACATATAATCAGAATAACGCCATCGAGGCTAATGAAAACAGCATAGAAAATTGGGAAACCGAAGAAGAAGACAAGAGGGAGGTCGAGACGTAAGTGGAACAATGAAATTGGAGTATGTATATCTGAAAGATAAAGGAATAAATTGGAGAGGAACAGAAGTACTTGCACAAGATAGAAAACGGTGAAGGAGAAAAATGAACAGTTAGGCAAGAATGTATCCAACTCAACACTGGAAACTGCTGGTAACTGAGAATCCAATATACATACAATAATACAATACAATAATAACAAAATCGTACATTTTATCGAAATAAGTTTTGGGACGCATATTGTACATAATGTACATATATTTAATTGTATTATAATTATATTATAATAATAATCATAAATTAGATACATGGATGAAACTACAAGGAGGAGAATAAAATTTTGATTTGCATGTTTCGATATTTATAAACATTTATTCATTGTTTGAACTTTTCAATATGTTATCGATGCTATGTAAATCATCCGTACAACACAAATAAATTTATTTATTTATGTGTTTATATGACGTGCTATTATTCTAAAAGCGTCACTCCTATTACAGACATTTGTCGACGCTACTGCATTATATTTATTACTTCGATATACGACGTTATAATTTTTCCATTATTTCAAACATTCTTCGCCGTTTGCCCCCGTAATTAATTGGTTTCATCTTGATACACCTCTAATGGCGTTTGCGATTAAATGGTCGCGTCATTAAGAATAGCAACGATAGTTGGTCGTTTTTCGCCCGATAAATCTATTGGATAATTCGCATTCCACGCGCGTATATTTTTTTAATTTACCAATAAAATTTCAAAGACTTATCGCAGATACCGCATATACATGACATTTAGAGACGAAATTGGCATTTATTAATTTAATTGCATTCTTTTTCCCATAATTGCACGCACACCTACGACTTTTGTAATAGTTTCGATGTTGTTACGTAATTTCCTGTATTGTATTTTTAAGTGTCATACGCAAACGAAATTAGAAAACTCACTTAACGCCAATCAAGTTAAACTCGGTAAAATTTGCGTTGTTCTGTCTATTATAATTATATAATTAATTTTAAAGCATCAAGAACTAGGAACATTTTTTGATTGTGAAATACTAATGTTAATTAAATGGCACTACAATAATTTTAGTTAAAAAAATTATGTAACTCTTTTACTAATCATGGGTGAGATAGAACTTTTACTCGAAATAAACATCCCTAGAAATATTTCAAAGTTAAGGATTTAAAAGAATGGCTATTGAGGTAATTTTTATATTAATTATATTGTATTAAAATTGAAATAATGTGTTAAAAGGTATCGTCATAGCTTGTTCGTTAATTTTCTAATAATTTAAAAAGCACTTTCATTTAAAAAAAAAAAAACCAATGATGATGTAGGTGCACAAAATATGAAAGCATACGAAACATTTAAGAGAAATAAATCCAAACACATATTTTCAAAAAAAATATTACTTAAACGCATCCAACACAAACTTTGCACAAAAATAATCACTAACAGGCAGATGATAATTGAATAGAGTATGAAAACCATTTTATCAGACACACATAAATCAGATAAAATAAAAAAAAAACACATGCTTTAATTAATTTTGAATACTAAACACGTTCGTCAAAATGTCCACTTTGTTGATAAACATTCCCCACTCAGTTTGTTAAGTGGAACTCCCATTCGAAATCCCAGCGGCCTGGACACACCTGTATAACCAGTCGAGCCATATAAAATACAAATCGAGTTTTAAGTCGACCCAATTTTAATAAAATATTATTTAAAAATAATCGGTTATAATTTTGTTCGTGTCAGACTGCATTTAAAGCATTGAATATAAATGGCTCAAGCCAGGCAACATATAGTACGTTCTTTCGATCGTTCCGTTCACGTTGGTTTATTGAAATGATTTAATCATATGCGATTAAAAAATGATCCATTGGTTCAAACACAATTTCGTATTTGAATTTAGGGGGGGGCTCTCGTAAATTTGAAAAATTTCCAGTCACACCGTGATTTAATTGTGTTAGTCTACCAAATTGAATTTGCACAACCTCGCCTTGCACAATATTCTTATCCATTCAAATCGAAACTCACGCATTCACGATCAGAAACGGCGAATAATCAACGCGCGTTATTATTCGCCTAAAATCTAGGTTAAAGTCATTTGATTTAGTCTATTGCGTCTCACAAGTTCAATACTAATCGATGAATTAGACAGAGTTGCGCAAGGGAACGCTTGATTGCCACCTTAGATGAATTGGTCGTATGTAGCAATAACGCAACGACCGTGAGTACGAAGTTGATTAATTTTTTAAGAGTTTATTTGGAAACTTTAAGCTTTTGTTATAAATAATGATCGAAACAACATTTGATTGATACGAAATTGTGAAAACGTTAACAAAGAAAACGATGTTGAGGAAAATGACCTGGTTCATATTTTGCATCACGACTTATACTAAATTACATTATAAGCGAGAGTTGGAAAAAAGGAAGAGAAACTGTATTTAATTGACTTATAGAAAATATTCGACTAATTGGATAGATTTTAGTATGTAGAGATGATTAACTAATTAAAATAAATTTACAATATAAAAGCATACTTACATGTTTTGAAAAGTTAGCCATCGGAGTCACAGGAAACAGCTACAACTGTAGAAGCTTGCACTTAAGAAGGGCAAGAATACGGACATTTCGGTTATAAAATGACGAAAATTATGATGTTTAAGATATGAATGTAAATGACTTTTCAATTTTTATAGAGCACGTCGTTGTGGGAGGGATTGAGATGTAAGAATAAAGGATAATAAGAGAAGAGAAATGTCTAATAAATGTGCTCTTGAATTGAGTCAATATAGTGAGAAAGACATGGAAAGAAAATATTCCATGTGCAATCCAAGCGACAAGGTAGGATGATGGATTTTATATAGATAAAAGTGCACTAAAGGCACATTGTTAATTAATATTTCTAAACCCTTTGAAACAGTCGACATAAAAAATATCTAATTACCGTTCCATGTGGCCCTATTCTTACCTCATTGTTATCAACAACATATTGCTGTTTTATACTTTTTATTTAAAATTGCATTCTTTTGATACTTTTGGACAGGCTTGACCATGAAAACTCAGATATAAATAAACAAATAAATATATTGATAAATAAATAAACACAAAATTTTCTTAAGAATTCTAAGAAATTCAAATTTGTAAACTTACCGTCAATAATTATTCAACGGATTTCTGTTAAATTTTCAAAATCTTAAACCGACTATAAACTCGTAACTTAAACTAAGTATCATCAGGTGACACTTAAAACTTAAAAATTTAAGTACACAACTGCGACGAAAAATAGAAAATATTTTAAAGGTCCCCAAAACTCGGATCAAAAATGTCACTCAAAATAATTATTCTAAATTTGAAAACACCCTAATTAAATATTAGAATCTTTGTTGTTTTACAATTGGTAATCGGGGAAGGTTGATAAAGTGACAGGCCTCTTAATGGTATCGCGTTCGTTTCGGTCTTATATTCAGTTTTTATTGACAAAAGCTATCAATAAAACAAAAGAATATTGGAATTTGTTTTACAATACGTTAATTTTATATTGGTTTTTTCGTGTCACGTTCCAGGAATTTCAATAATTTGTGTCGTGTGGAAAAATCGTACGAGAATTATTATAGAGGTATACATGAATTATTATTATTATTTAAATAACACAGCAATATGTGCACATTTATTTAATTTAGTTTTCATTTTCAGTACAAGTTTTTTTTGAGGTTGGGTTGGATTTCGTTAATACACATCCAATCATTATGTTTTCCTGGACAACCACAAATAAAACAAATATGCGTGATTTTTCCTCGTTGTACTCGTATTTGAGCATCGATGGATTTTGCTAAAATTGCATTATAAAGGGTAGCTGTGACGTTTATTATCAAGCGTTTATTATGCCGCAATATTTATTACCCTTGTAACGTCAGTCATCATTCATCAATGTGAACGTAACAAAGAAAATCCCTCCCACGTGTTACAATCGGTATGAAGTCGTAACTAACAATTACGTAAGTTGATATATTTCGTGTCCCACCTAAGAAACTCATTTTTTGTTATTACAAGACTAGTTAATTGTACTGTACCTTAACCCACAGTTAACCCACATATTTAAAAAAATAACAAAAAAATTCTGAGAAAGGATTAAAACAGCTCCAAATGCTTCAATTATGAAAAAAATTAAAATTTTTACTGAAATTTTGACTAATACAAAACAAACAACTTTTATTCAATAATTAACATGAGAAACCCTTGTAGAATCAGTAAATCGTTTAGTATTGATATTATCAATGACACATGCGTGTCGTTTGTACCCGATGTGCATGGAATAAGCCCGTGACTTCGCATAAAAAAAGACGTACGCGGACAGGCGGACAGGCGAGATCGTATCGTTGCAATAGTTGTAATCGTTATTCTAGACTTACGTCGTTCCTATTAACACAAGACGATAAATTTAACCTTTTATAACTTTCTTAGGTTGGACATTCGATATCTTAGAGCAATTTGTTTGAGGTTTGTCATAAAGAAATCCACGAGGTAAATTGATTAAAATGTCCTAATTTCAAATATAGGATATTTAAAGAATGAAACTCCAAATCAAATCTATTTCCACTGTGGTCTTTATTCTCACCATAGCAAGAAGACTTTAAGATTTTGCAGTTTAGAACATCTTTTATTTGGCATTTTTTGATGTGTCTGCAAATATTAAGGATGAAATCGCAGAATCAACTGGTTAATAGTACTTTTCTAGGATATCTAAACCTTTTTATTTTTTAATAAAATGGGTGTAAATTTTCCGAAAATACGAAAAATTGTTAAAATTTCATAAAAAGATATACAGCCTGTTCACGGGAACATTCTACAATAGCAAACATTTTTATTTAAAGAGGTACAAACTTGGTTAAATGGACAAAGTTTAAGTACCTTTCAATGCGCATTTCGCGCAATAAATTATAAAACAAAAGAACATCGCGTTGCTAAGATACAAGCATAACGATTCATTTTTTAAATCGAACACCCTGTATATTTTTATATTTTTAAGTTGCTCTGATTGCGTGCTATAATTAATTGTAAAACAATTTTTTCTAGGATCGTTAGTTAAGGAGTTAAAAAAATAGTAATAAAATAATAAAAATTAAAAAGTAAAAGAACTGTTGTTATCGATCCTCCCCTTGCAACAATTTGTTTTATGAATATTTTTTATCCTTCGGACTGCACCAATATGTCTTATGCATCTCACATCAATAACAATAAAAGAATTGTATTATAAATTATTTATTTAATTATAATAATTATCATAATTATAATGAAATTTGCAAAATTATTTTCTCCAAAACTCTTCATAGCGGTTTTAGAGAAAAATTGTCATATAATTAATTATTGCAGGCAACCAGAGGAAATATAAAAATATACAGGGTGTTCAATTTAAAAAAGTAATCGGTATGCTTGTATCTTAGCAACGCGATGTTCTTTTGTTTTATAATTTATTGTGCGAAAAGCGCATTGCAAGGTACTTAAACTTTGTCCATTTAACCAAGCTTGTATTTGCTTAAATAAAAAAGTTAGTTATTGTAGAATGTTCCCGTGAACAGGCTGTATACAGGCTGAGTCACCACCGACTGAACGCAGTTTTAAGGCGAAACGGCATATATTCTCCAACTTCTGTTGCAGGTGGATTATGTAAGTCAATAAGGGCTACATTTTAAAAATATTTTCAAATATACAGGAAGCTCCAAAAAAGAGTGACATATCAAAGTTATACTTTTTCTTATGGAACAGTCTGTATTTGAACACATTTTTGAATTGTAGGTAAAAAGTAAGCCAGGCTTTCATAAGGGTTCCCTATACCTAAATACTAAGTGTTCTGATTTATTTCGATTTTTCTTAAAATGTAAGGTTTTCGAAAAAAAAAAATATTACCCCCAAACGAAAATAATTATGACAAATTTGCTTTTAGACCTAGATAGTAGACCAGTCTCTTAATTTATTTAGCAATTTACTACTACAACTTTTTCTACGGGGTGTTCAGAATTTTCAGTGCCATTATTAGCAAATTCAAACTGTAATATCGGGCTTATTTTAAATGGAAAATCCTGTATTTTATTAGTTTATCGTGAAGCAAATTTAATTGTCTTTCAAACTGTATGAGGTTTCCCT
>JAFFZR010011776.1:1415-14953 GCA_018397195.1 Lethrus apterus | reverse complement strand
TAGTAATAAAATATGAATGAAAATTTTAGGATTTTTTTTTATTTTTATAATGTACTGAACACCCTTAAAGCGGACCGTTTATCTAATTTTTGTGATCACAAAATTACTTAATTTATTAAGGACCTATTAGTGATGTTCTAAAAATCGCATTGTAACTAACATTAACTCTTTAATTTGACACTTCTAGCACCACCTATTGCAGAAAGAATTTACTAAAATGTAAGAGGATGATTCTGATAAGAATGAAAACTGTCGAATAATGATAATTAAATTATTAATTAATAAATAGCGAGAATAAAGGATCGTGTCATGAATTTTAAAAGCTAAAAATTACTAAATAACAAAGACCATACAAGATTACCAGAATTAAAGCAAACTCGTCACGATGATTTTGCTCTGCAAAATTATTGTTACAAATCATCATATGGGCTGTATATCCACTTTCTCATGGGGGGATACCAAACACTGATTTGTTGTTGTTGAGTTTGTTTGAACTTACAAGTGTTCTCGAACGTGTTGTATCATTGTCTGACGATTCTACTTATATAAATACAGTTACAATACAGTTGCAGCATTCCTGCAATTGAGTTTGCAAACAGCATTCCTCGATAGAGAAAGAATTGTGTCTATTCAAAATAAAATTATTATTAATGGTATTTATGGTTATTAATAACAGAGATATGTTTAGATGCAAGATGTTTATTAATAACTTTAGCAATCTGATAGGAGCGAAATATTGAAGGATGGTGTATTACCTGTCTGTAAATTAAGAGGCAAATACTGACTCTTATGCTCGTATAATTGAATTTTTTTTCCTCATTGGTCCACTGAATACCCATTAGCCAGATCTATTTGTTTGATTACTTTGACTCATTGATGTACAATTTCTTAGATTTTAAATTTTCTGATTACTAAAAAAAAAATTCCAATAATGAAATGTTATCGACTTGGGGGTACTATTAAGCTTACTATAGGAGTTTTGTTTGATTTGAAGAATTTTATTATAATCCTCAATAAATGTTCGAAGTTTGATAAGTAGTAATTTCTATATTGCCATAATTATACCTATTATTAAAATTGTAAGACCGTTTTTCTTGATTTTTTTCTTATGCAACCTATTTAAAATTGTATACCGTTGAAAACAGAAAATAAAAAATATAGGTACCTTTTTTAAAAAATGGCGATGACGTCATAACAAATAAATGAAGGTGTTTAATAAAGAATTTTTTTCGCCAAGTTGTAGCTAAGACTGTCCCATTTAATAATATATACGGTTTGTTTATGATTAAATCACAATTGAAGTCGTTATAGTCTTGGGCCCGTTTTGTAGAACGCACTGTATACGTCTTCAAAGTGATTTAGTAGAAAATACTGTTCGTTAAATTGTTGTTAAATTTTTTCGTTCTTTAATGTTGAATACAATTTGCGAATTGTTTTCTTCTTTCATGGCACTCTTAATATTGCTATAACAAAAAATGTTGAAGAATTAAAAATGAAAATTTACAACGAAATTTGGTATTTGGAGTTTCTGAGTGATTTGTAACAACTTTTCTTAATACTTTTTTGCTCTAACTTAATCGCTAATATGACATTTCTTGAAATGCTACTTTTATTTTAATTATATTTGGCTAGATTTTGACTTTATAAAAACTCTGTTCAAACACAAAGATACATTGTCGTGAGCTACACAACTGATAAAAAATTTATATTGATAGCTTTAAAAATAAAAAAGTTATTTAGGTGTCTTCAAGAAAAGTGAAACATTCTGTAGATTAACTAATTATTTTAAACTGCTATTTTTCAAGGAAATTTCCAGAATGGGATGTTCCAAGATCTTCTATAGCCATGGATATAGTTCTTGCAAGAAGAAATCTATTTATATCCGATAATCGTTTAAAACTTCATCGAAAAATACGCGTAAAGAAACGAGATTTTCTAAGGAAACAGTGGACGGAATTAGAAACGAAAGAAATAACTTTAAAAAACAGTTTCAGAAAATTTAATAAGGTTCGTGAAGATACTCAAATGAGTATTCTTACCCACTTATAATTACATAATTTTTTTTTAGTTTATAAGAGAGAACCAAGAAAAAAGAGAAAGAGCTGAAAAGAAAATTGTTGATGAAAAGCAGTTATTAGAAAAGAGAGTCTCCGATATAGAAGATATGCAAGAAAGTATCAAAAATTTGATGGATATTAAATTAAAAATGGATCAACGAATAAAAGAATATCGCCTATTTGAGGTAAATTTATGAAAGAACTAAAACCTGAAAATCTAAATTTAATCGGCCAACCCAATTATACGATCTATTATAACGTACGACTTAATATATTTAAGAAAGGACTTTTAGGAGTATTTACAAGAAGTTGTCCGGAGTTCTTCAATGTTTAAAAACATCAATGATGTTCTCGTAAGATACGTAGCTTTAAGTCACTCAAAAATCGATTTGGGTGTCAGGCAAGAAAAGCAATTGACAGCGCTTGAGAACGCCAGATCACTTATGGTAAGTATATCGTATAGGGTGCGAAATGCTAAATTTACATGCAAATAATATTAATTCTATACTATTCTTAATCGTCAAGCAAATCGCCTTACATTTGAAATTTTCATGTTTTTAATTGAAAATCAATTAATCTCTCTCACCTAAACGGTTACCTGCACCAAAAATTACTGGTTACAGATGAATTTTGCGTTTGTAATTTTTGTGTTCTCTTTATGTTTTTTTTTTATCGATAAATCTAACATTTACGGAGATACTACTATGTGAACAATGCCAAGAAATCCCTCTGTATACAAAATATTTTGTTTTAATACTATTGTTTTTTAGGCAAAACTAATTGAAGAAAAAGGATTAGTTCTAATGGGGTTAACTAATCAATTAGCTGAGTTACAAGAAAGATACGATTCGGCTAAGAACAACTCTCTACTTTGGGAAACACTCGTATCAAAAATTCAAGATGTATCCGTACAGAAATTAGCTGAAATAAATTCGGTTATGACTTCATGCTATAATACTTACCGGAATATGTGCCGAAGAAAATCAGACGATCCAAAGCACAATAGGGAACAATTTGAAGAACAGTTGTTGTTTATTAAAAAAATGTTGAAGGATTTACAAAAGGTCTATGAGGATTGCAAGAGGACAAAATTGACAGATATAAATTCAATGAATGCAGAATTATCTAAAAAAAAAGCTAACGTACATAGAAAGAAATAAAAAATAGAATAAAATCATACGCACTTTATTTTATTAGGGTAATTATAAGTTAATGCAACCAAATTATTCTTCCAGAAAACGCAACATGAAGGCATGTAAATAACAACCTAAAATCTTGACTGAAATTGAAATTAGTCTGATGGACATGGACATGTCATGAAATTAGTCTAAACTATTCATATTCAAAATTTATAAATTTATATTTTGCCACCTGCCAAATTCATAGAGTTATATGTTATATAACAAAATTATATACTAATTTGCTCGAAAATATTTTGTTGTATAGAGCTTTATAATTTTAGAACTAGAAACATAGAAATATTTATATGAGCTTTTTGAGCAACAAAGAAATCCGTGCCTTGTACATACAACAAATAGTACAAATTTCAAACGTTAAACTCTAATCTTCTCTAATACTCGCTTTTTGAGCTCTAAAAAAAATATTAATGGACAAGTACAACGTGCTGTAATAATGACTCATAATCTGAAAGAAATTATTTTAAAATTACAATCTGAGGTAACTGAGTTATTAACAGGCTCAAATCTAATATCTCGTCAAATGAAGAAACACTTACCTTCGATGATATTATACATGGGATTTATAATAGAAAAAAACGGTAAAAAATCTTTTAGTATTCAATTTACCTGAAAACAACTCGGATGATGAAATTTGATTGCTGTAGAAGTCGACCAAATTCAGTCTTATGGACTTGGTAGGAATGTTGTACCCTACAAGATTAGATCACCCTACAAGATTAGACCTCTAAAAGTGATATTAACTACATCTGAGGAAGTCAAGTGGGTACTGTATAACAGCAAAAAAGTACGTAATATTTCAGAACTGTCCGGAGTGTATATTAATAGAGTGATGACACATTAAATCACGGAAGGATATGGAAACAAACATTATATTGCGTTATTCGAATGAAAGAAGAGAACTTTATAATTTTGATAGCTCTGACAGTCTATCTGTCTGTCAGTTAGTTTTTTTTTTAAATTGTGGTTTTTTATCAGTATTCGTTTGGCGTATAAAGATATTTTGATAATATTTAACTTTAAATTATTAATTGTCAGCTACTGATACGTGTTTCTTGTATGAATATAAAGCCTGACATATTTTCAGGAACTAGTGGAAAAACAAGAATCCATCAATAGACAGAATCTAAAACATGCAATCCAAAATTACTTGCAAGTAAACATTAAAATAAAATAAAAACATATTTATCATAAAAAAGTAAAAATAGCTCAGTGTTTTTGATACGGTATGGTCATACGGTGTGGTGATTAAAGAGATTTCTGCTCCTAATAATAAGAGAAGTGTGTATGACGTTCCAGAAATGCGAGAAGTTGATGTATTCTTGAATTAATTAGTTGTTGTGTCTTAATTTTATCTTTTTTTTTAATAGTTATGTCAATCCTGCTTACAATAATAAATGCAATGCATTTAATTACCTAATTTAAACTGTTAATTTTATTGTTAACAAAAACAAACACAATTGAATCGCTTATTTCAGAAAGTAACCAAGTAACATTTTTGTCGATTTTGAGATAAGTGTATTTTAGTGCTCACTTGTTGTAGACCTATGGTTTGGTGCTGAAAGGAACTGTGGTTCATAAGCCAATAACATTTATTTTAGAAACAGAATATTTCGTTTGTTGTAGAAAGGTACCAAATATCATCGGATAGTCCCTTTCTGGAATAAACTCTCAGCTTGACAAACCCAAAAACGCAATGATACAGAAGAAGAAGATACAAAAAAGTTGTTCTTTCTTCCATTGCGTTTATGTTGAGGGACAAAAACTTAAAGTTTGCCAAAACGCTTTTACTAGTCTGCATGGAATTGGCTAAAAGACTTTTAAAATCGCTGCTCCAACAAAATGTAACTCCTCGCGATAAGAGGGGAACTAATATCAGGATGAATACTATACCAGAGGCAGAAAATATTTTGATACGACAGCACATAGAATCTTTTCCTGTAAAAGAAACACGTTACTCTAACAAGGATTACTATTACCTTGATGGGAGACTGAACTTTAAGATTATGTAGGTACAATCTGTTCATTGAAAAACATAAAAATACTCGTATCCGTTACAGTTATGTTAAATACTTTCATGACCATTATAATCATTTACATTTTGGTCGTCTTCAAGTAGATACATGCTGCAAGTGTGATGATCTTAATATAAAAATAATATAAAAAGTCCATCCTTAGGGGAAAATTCTTGGGAAATCCTTAGGGGAAATTGTTTGAAGTATTTTTTGTAAATATCTATATTTTTTCCTTTAATCAAATCCATATCCATGTGAATGTGAGAACCCAAAAAAATAAGTCAGTAAAAAAAATACAGTTCATTGCAGAAAGGTACTAAGTACAGTTTTTTCTTTTTGATTTTTTCTTTATAGGAATTACAAAAAAATAATTATATTATGATAACATGTATTGGCAGTTAGACATTGAGTTTACAATAAAAAATATTATCAATAAAGTTTAAATTGGAAAGTACATGGTTTTTTTCGTTTTTCTCAAAAACATAGAAATGTTACTTAGTCCCTTTCCGAAATAAACGATTCAATTATTAAATTAAGTGCAATCCACCGACTTCTTGACAACACGCAAGCCTGTGTAGAAATTCTTTCTGTATATTTTGAATCATTTCCAAGCTAATTCTGCGCATTTAATTTCTAATGCGACATTAAATAATCCCATGTAAGATCTGGGGATCTCGCGGGCATAGAATGGCCCTCCTCGGAAAGCAAATGTCCAGAAAATCCTTCATAGTTTCACAAAACTTTATTAGCCGGTGGGGGTCGTCTTCCTGCACGAGTTGAATTTTGTGGGGATGATATTTTTCCTTCTTCATTATATTAATGCAACCAATCAAGTCGTATTATGAGGATTCTCTTCCATACTTAACAATATGTTCAGTTTCTGATCTTCACTAACTGTTGGACTTCTAGGTTTTGGAATATCTTTAACATCACCAGTTTCTTGAAATATAGACTCAATCTTACTGACTGGATTGGCTGATAGGGCGATCTGAATGTTTTGCATTAAAGAAATTGCATAACTCCTGCTGATTTCTAGTCTTATCCCTGAATCAGAGGAGAATTGAAATTTCAATCCTATGTGTTAAATAAATAGTTAAAATAAATAAATAATACTTAAATTGCAATAAGGGTTTAAATAAGAAGTCGCTACAAAACTGACACTTTGTAATGTTTTATACCTACGTGATCTGTAAAAAAAAACATCAGGCACTTCGAAGAACTAAATCTGATAACGTTTTTGCTTAGAAACGGAGTTTTTACTTTATTTCAGTTGATTTAAGGTTTCTCACTTTCAGTTGTCTTTTATTTTTTATTACTGTCGGTTCAATGAAAATATCTTTTAAAATCAAGAAAAAAATTAGGGCTGCCATTTAAAAAAAAGTTGATGACGTCATTAATCAAAAACAAATTAATGTTGAAAATCGACTATCATTCAAAAATGTGAATTTATCAAATAAAAACGACCTGTTCGAGGATTTTTTCCCAAAATATTTTATTTCACTTTTGCTGAATTTATTCCATACTTATGGCGCGCACTGTAATTTGTTTCTGTGTCAGTATATATTTCATGAATTTAATTGAATGTAAGATTTGTTATCGGAGTCAGGAAGTTTGTGGTTAGTTTATTAACTCGACGCGCATTGTTAGTTGAGATTAATGTTACTTCCTATATAACATTTTTTATTTTTATGTGGCAAAGAAACCACTTCCTTGTTTGTTTTATCAATTAATTATTTGTATTTTTAACATAAAAATTTGATAAAAAATGCTAAATATTTTTAATGAATTACGGAATTTTAAAGCAACTTGTAAATTACGTATAGTTTAATAAATATCTGAAATTTGTGAATAACCAAATACCATTAATTCGAAGATTGGCATTATTGTATTATAAAACCACTCAGTCAGCCAGTTAGTCAGAGGAATTTATGACAATTTATCTAGCATCTGAATACCTGAAAGAACAAACATTTAAATAAATTATCAAACATAAGTTTTAACCAGGAAAATATTAACGGATATGGCCATAGTTTACTGTCAATATTGGAAACAATTTCAATTTCAGTCAAGAGCGGCGTCTATTTGGGTGTAAAGGGTCAGTTGCACCCAAAGAGTAGTCTGTTTGTTTTCTGTTCTTCAAACTTAAGTAAATGTTTACATTGTAAATAGAATAATTAACCAATCTTTATGAAACTACTTTATTTCATTGTACTCATTTGAACGTATTATTTTTTTAATGTAAATATAAACTGATTTGACATGTATGACATTTCTCATTTCGCATATTCCTGCGTATTGTCGTTCGTCTTTAACAGTGACCGATATTAGGTAATATTTCAAAATACAATAATTGATTAGTCGAGAGAAGTCATATTCGTATCGAGCTGAATAAAAGCATCTTATTATAAAATAAAGACGCATCCTCCCAAGAGGGAGTTCAACACTAGTTCACAACGAGTTTACGATTACGGTTAACGAAAAGTTAAAAAACAGAGTAGTATCAGTCACTCGAAAATGGCGACAGTCGAAACATGTCATAACAATAAAAGTCTGTAATACACTTCTTAAGTTCTTACGTAAAATTCCTTTGACTTTATAATGCTTAAGTGAACATACACTGTGTCCCAGGACCTTTACTACAGCCGATATTTCAGAAACGGTAAGTTTAATTTATTTCATATTCAGGATATCTGTTTCAGCATTAGGAAGGATCATTTCTGTAATATTAAACCTTTATTAGGAAATTTAAATGAAACAGAAACTGTATATTGTTTAAAACCACGTGTCAGAATTTGTTGACCAGAAACCACAGAAGTTCTATAAGAACGGGATTATGGTGTTGCTGGAGAAATGGCAGGAGGTCGTCGAACAAAGTGGTGCATATGTGGTTTCATAACCTTATTTTCCAATAACAATAAATGTATTCTCAATTATGACCTCCAAAAGCTCAATACTTTTTAGACTACCTAATATTTAAAGTATCGATGTCTGCCTTTTTCTAAACAAAATGTTGTCAAAATAGTATTATTGAATTTGTTTTAATGTGTATTTTCGAATAATTAAATAATATACAGTGTGTTCCATTTAAATTTCGTAATTCAATATTTGTTGCTGAGAAATGGAAATTGGTAATGAAGGTTTATTATTACAAAAATGATCTTCTCTAAGGCTCAAACAGATATCGTGAATTTGAAATAAATCAGACTTACCGTCTCTCAGATATCGGCTGTAGTAAACGTTCTGGGACACCTGTATATATATTTTTTATTTTAATGGAGGAACGCTTGATCTTATAATCTTTATTATATAATCTTGTACGCATATTTACCAGTTTTAAAAGATCAATTAATAATATATGCTACAACCTCAGTTATTTTTAACCATTTAACCACTTTGTCCACATCAGCATGACTAAATATTTTGCAGCAGCAATAACTACAAACCATTTAGATTGCTGGAGTTTCTGATTTCAATAAGCAAATTTCTCCATTGTTTCCTGTGTAAAAAAATATCAATTTTAGTATTCAATAGACTGAAACTTCAACTAGATAGAAGATCCTCTGGGATATTAGTGATCATATATATATAATATATATATGGCAGATCTTGACCTGATTTTTATTAGTAAAAATTCTAGTATCGACTTTAGTAACATGTTCAATGCCAAAACTCTTAAATGTATCTAACAATAAATCTAGATGTAAAGAACATTTCGACAAATCGACATTCATATCACCACAAATAACTATGTAATCCGTTTATTCATATAATTTTTCTATTGCAATAATCAATTTCACTTATTTTCATGTCGTATACACACATTTTTCCAAAGCTTTCGATAGAGTTGATCTGAGTTGACGTTCTTCTGCCTTCTCAGAAAGTGCAGTTACGCTTCACCATTTAAATGGTAGTTAAAGAAATAAGGACCAACTTCAGTGTCACCTATAATGCCACCCCACACTTTTAAGGACCATCTATGCTGGCGATCCACTACCCTCACTTTTCTGGTATTATGGTCGAAACAACTATTTAATAATAATTAATTGTTTGAACACGTACTTAACCATTTTTGCTGTTTTTTAGTAAACGGCTAGACAGTCATATGGTCGTTGTATGAAAACCCTTCAGAATTGAATTCTACAAATATTCATGTAAAACTATACAGGTGATACATTTGAAAAAAATGAAAAAAATTAAGACGAATGTCTCGTAATGTCGTAATGAATTTTAAACACCTATATATTGCATTAACACAAAACTTTTTCTGAAACATCCGGCAAACCTTGCTAAAAGATATGCCAAATAATTACTTATATTTTGTTGTGCCACCAGTATTCAAGTTGTGCCGTAACTTTAAGAACTTTGATAATGACTTGTTTGTTTCAGTCACATTATCAATACGGTTCTTGATCTTCACGCACCCTGGCAATCATTTAAATCTTCCAAACAAAGACCTATTTGGCTGACAGATAATATTAAACTGATGACGTCGCTTCGTGACAAAGCGAAAGATTACTTAAAAAAACTTAATTTTACGTACTAACTTTAAAGAAACCGCTGCGGCTAGCAGCGGTTTCTTTAAAAATTGATTACGAATTTTTTGTTCGCTGATATAGCTGGACCTGCAACTTTTATGCCATGAGAAGTGTTGTTCATCAGCATCCGGATGAAACAACTTCTCAAACTTGTCCCGAATGACATCTTTTTGAAATCTATCTTGTTTAGTTTCAATGCGAGAAGAAATCATATTTTAATCAACATAATAAAAGAGAAACCCACAAATCAAGAAGTAAAAAGTCAAACTTTGATTAGTAAAGTTACTGGTTTGGAACAAAAGAAGTTCAGCATGGAATTATGTGAGGCCTTCCCAGCTGCAAACATTCCATGGCAAAAGTTGTCAGTTTAAAAGTTTTTAAAAGTACTGTGGAAAAAGTATTCCTAGTGAAAGCACATTTACAATAAACCTTGCAACCTTCAGTTCCTGGTATCTGAGGGTCTCGCAAAGACATTCCAATCCATTTTTGCATACGGAATGTCTCTCAGCGCCTGCACTGAAAAATTTTGTTACTTTTCATTACAAAATAAATTACAATTTTTTTTTTTTACAATGATTAGATTTCTATTGTACCACGAAGCAGTACCTAGAAGCTGGTGGAAATGAGAAAAATCAACGAAGTAATAGAATTTAAAAACCAAAGAAGATAAAAATTAATAATGCGCCATGTATTGTTACTTGGCACTTTTTTTGTCATTGGCAAAATAATTATTCGAAAATAGTAATATGAAGCGATACATCGTATGATGCGGTCAAGGATGGACATTGCATATCTCAGAAAGCTGCCTCAGCAAGTTTGATGGGAATCAAATAAATTAGTTTTAGTTCAGTTGTATTGTATAATTCAAAGTAGGTAGACGTGTTAAATCTTTTTAAAAACACAGCTTTGCTTCAGGGTTATTTTTCTAAATACACTTTTCTATGTTTAAAATTTTATTCTGCAATCTAAGGCGCTGTAATCGACCGGAAAACAAACCGCTCTCTTTTCGATAACGAACACAATAATTCATATTTTCTCACACATTCGTATCAGAGTCGAGAATGGGTATGTGTGTGTTTTCGTGTTTTCCCTCAAAGGTTAGTTTTTAGTTAAGTTAGTTAGTTAGCTAGTTAGTTAATTAATGTAGTAATTTGTAATAAAACGAATTTTTTTTATTTGACTTTTTGAGGGTAAAACAATTATTAGATTTAAAATGAAACTTCTCAAAAAAGAGGCGATAATTTGTTTTAATGTTTTCAATGTCTCTTTATTTATTCTCAAATAAATATAACTGACATCATCGACAGAAAATATTTAAAAAAAATGTAAATAAACTAAACAAATTTTTATTCTTTTTAAATTTGATCTTAGTGTTTATTACATTACATATTTCTAGGTAAAATTCTACTGTCGGTGCGTCGATAGCAATAACGTGGAACTCGTATCCAATAGTCATATACAAGGGTGAGTAAATATTTGACAAACATATTGCTTATAGAATAAAAATTGGGATGTTATTTAGTAATATATCAAATTAAATTAAGAAATCGGCAATTGTTTCTAATTAATAAAAATGTATCAATATGGGTCTCGTCTAATTTCGCGAAAGGTAAATGTTTTAGTATGTGTCCTACGTATATTTCGGAACTGAGTTCTTTAAGCCAGCCATTCATTATCGTAACGGTCCGACGGATTGGTCCGTCCGCCGACCGATCCGCTAATGAATGGTAATGAGCGACAAGACGCACCTCGTTTGGTGTATGGAGTCGTGTGTAGGGTCTTGGTTAGGAGTCGGGTCTGGGTTCGTATAGTGAATGGCCGGCTTCAAATTGTTAAGCCGGCCATTCACTATACGAACCCAGAACCGACTCCCAACCGAGACCCGACACACGACTCCATACACCAACCGATGTGCGACTTGTCAGTCATTACCATTCATTAGCGGATCGGTCGACGGACAAGTCGGGACGGACCAATCCGTCGGACCGATCCGATAATGAGTGACCGGCTTTGGAAGGAATTCGCAAATGAAAAAGTTTTGTAGATTTTTGTTGGTTTTTTTTTTTTTTTCTGAATCTGATATGTTTTTATCAATACTTCAATATTGTACTTCGAGTTTTATTCTCTTTATAAATATTATGAATATTAATATCATACAGAATGAATTAAATTCGGTGTTCACTTACAAGTGTTTTCGTAAAGAATAAAAATGATCAATTTGCGGGAAATCATATAGGTGAAAGAAGTAAAAATTGAATTTCTTTAATTTTCCATATATTCAACAGTTGTTTACACGAAAGTTGTCCTAACTAAGTAGAAAGTTCTTTCACCTAGTACATTTACATTAAAGAATTACAACGCCTACTGAAATTTGACTAGTTTATTTTAAAGCTAATAATGAACTAGGTGCACAAAAAATATTATTTTTATAAGAAAAATTTTATAGATAAATTTATTTTTACTCATGAAAATCAAGCAATAAAAACTGTAATAAAATATATTTATTACAACACACAAGTAGGTATATAAATTGTGCTTCGAATTTTTTTTCAAGAAATAAATATATTTGAAATTTGATATATTTTTACTAGGGAAACCATTCAAAAACAGTTTGCTATAAATTTGTTCCATCAATTAGTTCAAATGGTCTAATTGATTAATCAAACTTTACAATCCCTAAAATTTATTGCGTACCAAGTTACGTCTCCTGTATACTCCAGCTATTACTGCAAGGAAAAACTAAAAAAAACCTAGCCAAGTATTACGACCATCATTAAATTTAACTATAAAAAGAAGTATATTAATAAAAATAAAAAGTATATATACAGTGTTGATCTTTTCCAAAGTTCAGTTAGGTAACTCCGCAGTTTTTAGTGTTATCGACACGGTTTATCCGCATTCAGTAATTTCTGATGGAGGCAACAGTTTAGATGAGAGAGATAAAAATAGGATTTCTTCAATTTTCATTATATTGAAATAATTTGTTATTTTACATTTTAGAGACAAACTGTTTATACGAAAGTTATACTATTTAATAAGTTCTTTAACCAAAATAGGTAATTAAATTAAAAGAAATCATTTTAAATAGAAACAAAACTATTTATTTTAATAAACAAAAATTATTTAGTGAGAATTATCCTCATGATGACGTGGACCAATGATATTTTAAAACCAAGATCACGTGCACCAATCAGAACAATCTTATACCGAAAAGATTCATGGTGCTTTTCTTGCCGCTACGCCATAGTTTTTACCATGACAACTTTAAAAATACATTAAATGTCATTTTGACAAATGTCAATGTTATAATTCATTCGGTTAATTCTCCAACCAAAGATCATTCGTGCACAACTTTTTTCTGGGAAGATTTTGATTTTTTTATTCGCAATGGTTGCTAAAGGAAATTAAACTCGACCAATTTCTTCGTTAAATTGGTCTCGTTTAATTGCCAAGCAACCATTGCGCATGCAAAATAAAAATCTTTCCGGCAAAAGTGGAGCACTCATGCTCTTACGTATGAAAAAAAAATCTAAAAAATAACACAAAATAACAAAAACATCAAACGCTATCAAATACCATTGTTCTGAATATACGCTTAAGCTGTTTTACGAACGCCTCTTATAGTATTCCTAAGGTGTACACTCTTAATTCAGTACTCGTTTCCTCAAATCATCGAGAGTTCTAGGTTCATTTAAATAAACTATAGATTTTATATGACTCCATGAGGTGTGTTAT
>JAFFZR010011775.1:2608-15241 GCA_018397195.1 Lethrus apterus | reverse complement strand
ATGTGTTTTACATCGCTTAAATGACAACTCTACCTACAAGTGCTACTTGATTGTAAATGTTTTTGAAGAAGTTAACACAAAAACCGCTAGAGTAATATAGCTTAAAAACTGATCGTTTTTTTATCTTATCATAAACAACCATATTCCCAAATGAATATTACAAAATATTCATTATTACAGGCTGTTCTTTTTTCTATGTCACTTAGTATATATACATAGGTACCAATAATTTTACATTATAGACCAATCATAATCCTACAATTATTTGTAAAAACTTTTTTCTATCTGTCATTGTTTACTACTTATTGAGGAGTTCCCTGCCAGTGAAACAGCCTGTATATAGACAATTAAAATGTTTTGTCAGTGTCATATATTTTGCATTAAATCTTTTAACGTTTGTTTATTGGCAAGTTTTTCTAAAGCGTTTTCGTTTCTCATGTGCCGGTATGTATTTCAGGTCTTCTCTTAAAAATGAAAAATGTGAAGGGATTTTCTAATACAGTTTGTGTGCATCCAGCTAGAACGTAATGTTTAATTTTTTCAATATTATTCGTATTTACATGCATCTACAGTAAACTTGTGTTTCATTAACTATTTCAAAACTGAAAACTGAAATGCAACCTTAAAACTAATTCTTTTACTACCATTTACAGACACACCAGTTATTTTTAATGCAAGATATATTTTATTTCTCTGCAAAAAAAATTATTGAAATAATTTGTTTTGGGGATCATAAATAATATTTATTAATAAAATATTAAAATATAAAATGATGATAAAATTTGTCGATAATTTTTCACTCATAATTATTATTGCATCATTTATGCACTAATGACGCGTAACGCGGTAAAATTACAGATTTAATTCGCATTTGGTTAATGACCGGTAGCACAAACCGCCAACCGAAACCATCATAAATTTGCAATATTCACAGTTTAGTAATTAGCTAATTAGTAATGGAAGTTGGTGCGTGTGTATCGATGGCACGGAGACATAATACATCGTAACATCTCCAATTAAACTCGACTTAATTACACGCGACAACAAACTATCGGCATAAAACATATCGCGTTTCGCTGCGGATCTGTTCAGTTGGCCGCAGGCGTACACGGAACGGAATCCTCGATAATGTGCCATCGACGGCCCGCCTTCCATTTGCATAGACATTCCAATTAGATTGGAATCATTTTGATCCGATAGCTTGCTACTTTGTCAACGTACAGATTGTTTTTTGAGCCAGCTTAATGAAGGGACTTTGAACGGGTTATTTTCTCTTTCAGGAACAACTCGACTTGTAATTCTGATTTAATTTTACTTTGAAACGTAAGTAATTTACTTACAAATATGAGTTGCAATTATTTGAAATTTTATAATTTTTAAATATCTTTAATAGACTAAAATGGCGTTTTAATGCTAGAAAAAAATGTTATTTTTTGACATAGCTGTGATAATTTGTTACAAAACCACGTCATGCAATGTCCACAGACGAGTACAACGTCTTATTTGAAACACTTGGCAACAGATTTATAGTTAAAGGAGACTGGAATGCGAAACACACGTATTGGGGCTCAAGACTGACAATAACTACGATTACCTTACCGATTGCCTTGTCTGGCCGAGTGATCCCAGAAAACTTCCAAACCTATTGGATTTCTTTATAACAAAAGGAATATCTACAAATAACTGTCTAATAGAGTCTAACTATGACCTATCATTTGATTATACATCAGTTATCAACAGTATGATTACCACAGTTATAAACAAATCACCGTCTCCTAGACTCACTTAAGAAAACGCTAATTGGATTGCTTTTTAATCTTATCTAGAAGAAATCTTAATCAGCATATCAAGTACCCAGACGACTTGGACACAGCAACTCAGTACTTTAACACTTATGCAAAAAGCTTGCTTGGCAATCTACACCCTAAACTGAATATAAACCAACTACCACCAACGTGTCCTTCCATATTCGTCAATTCATTGCTGAAAAACGTAGAGCTAGAAGTATCTGGCAAAGATGTAGAAACAACATAGATCAGTATACTTATTTACTTAATAGACTAAGTAGAGCTAAAAGCAGTCATCGGAGAAGCGGGCAATGACACCTTTGAGCAATACGTTAACAACTTTGCAGCAAATGATCAGACATTATGGAAAGCGACAAAGAAAATTAAAACACCGCATAAGACTACCACCCATTCGTAAACCAAACGATGATGGGGCACGCTCTGACAAAGAAAAGCGCACGTACATGTACATTTAACCAAAGTACTTCAAACAGAACCAGGAAATTCTGATGAAGAAATTTGAAAGATTTAACGACACTGCATGCCAAATGTCTCTCCCCATTAAACGTTAAGAAAGAAATAAACTCAGCATACGAAATACTCCAGGATACACTTAGTCTCCGGTTAAATATCAAAACAACTTCCTCGCAAAATTATTACTCTTCTGACAATTCTATTTAATCGCGTGCTAAGCTTTTCTTGCTTTCCCATAACATGGAAATTTGCCTAAATTATCATGATTCGCAAACAAGGAAAACAGCATAATCAAATTACATGTTATCAACCCATCAACCTGCTCTCTAGGATAAGTAAAATTTTTGAAATATTGCTGCTGTTTATTATACGTGTTCACCAGTAATAATGGATAACGTGCGAATACTTATAGCAACAGAAATAAAATACCTTGGCCTCCATCTTGACCAACGTCTTAATAGGAAGAAATATTTCCTTACTAAAAGAAAACAACTTGACCGAAAATAAAAACTCTCCCTACACAACAAAATTTTACTATACAAAACCATGCTCAAAACTATTTGGACTTACGGACTCCATCTATGAGGCTGTGCAAAACCAACGTCACTGAACATCATCCAAAGGTTTCAATCTAAAATCGATAGTGGATGCGCCATGGTACGTAAGTAAGCAGACACTTCAAGATGATTCGAAGATTCTTTTCATCAGGGATGAAATCTACCCAGTCACGGTGTCATACAATGAACGTATCAGAGTACACGAAGCGAATTAGTAGATGAGCTACTCAACAATGGTCCCACCATAAGAAGACTTGATAGACTTGGCCTAAGATCTGCTTTAAAATTAAAATAATTTAGAATGAGGTAAAACATCATGGGATGTTTCCCTTTCCTTTTCCCACGCGCACAACTTGCTATACAGGGTCGCTAAAAAGTATGGATACAGCTAAATATCTTCAGAACGGTTTAGCAGAGCTCGTTGAAATTTGGGATACAATTAGAAGTGTTTAAATTCTGTCATCTGAGATTTTTTTCAATTTTCTACCATCATTTATTTTGAAAATACAATCATAATTTTTTTTTTTTAATGGCCACAGATTTGTTATTTTTTTTAAAAAAATTTCTGAATTCAGTAATGTAACTCGTGCCCACCTTTATTTTTATTAAAAGGTAAAAAAAATAAAATTCAAAAATGTAATTCTGGAAAAGTAAAATGAAGTTAGCTTTGAAAATGCTGTTATTAGCGATCTGTCACTTGTATATTAGCCAAAAATAAAGCGTGTGTGCAATAATTAGTTTAACAATGGTACATTTAAGTGAAATTGAGCGTATAGAAATTCTCATGATGGTTGGTTATGGCAACAGAAAGCGAAGTTGTGCTCAAGTAGTGACTCTTTTTAATGAAATTCATCCAAACGGGGAACCGATCTGCAGGACTACGATTTCAAAAACCTTACGAAGATTTCAAGAAACTGATAGCGTTAAAGACCGTGCAAGACCTGGGCGACCGCGAATTATTACCAACGAAGAAAATTCTTTGAATGATATGTTGAATGTGGTAGAAAATCCAAAAAGTTCAGTACAACAGTTGGCTTTGAAGCACAACATGAGTAGAGGATCCATACAAAAAATAATGAAACGCGAAAAATATCATCCTTATAAAATTCACTTGCTACAAGAATTAAGTGAAGACGATTTTAACTGCAGAATCGAATTTTGCGAAACCATGATGCACAGAATACATCAGGATGGTGACTTTATTAATCGCATCCTCTTCTCTGATGAGTCAACTTTTTGTATAAATTGACATGTTAAACGCCATAACTGTCGATATTGGTCTGATAGAAATCCGTATTGGATGGAGCAGATTCATATGCAGCATCCACAGAAAATTAATGTTTGGTGTGGCATCATTGGTCGGTATATCGTATTTTTTCATTAACGGCAATTTAACGTCTGAAAGATATTTGCAACTTTTACAACAACAGATTGTTCCACGACTTAGGGAAATATTTCCAAACCACGGCAATCGAAATATACCAGCAGAAACCATACGGTTTCAACAAGAAGGAGCACCGCCGCATTTTGGTCGTCAAGTGCGCGAATATTTGGATGAAACATTTTCCGGCAGATGGATAGGGCGAAGAGGAGCTATTGAATGGCCAGCTAGGTCTCCTGATTTGACCCCACTTGATTTTTTTCCTGTGGGGTCATGTAAAAAATCGAGTCAACAGATCATTACAAATCGAAGACCTACAAGAACGAATAAGAAACGAAATTGCCAATATTTCTCCAATTTTTTTGATTGATTCTTTGCTAAATTTTGCTCAACGTATTCATTATTGCCAGGAAGTAAATGGAAATCATTTTGAACATCTTTTGTAGCATGAAAATAATGTATTTCGTGTTTAAGCTTTTTTCTTTTATTAAAATGTGTTCTGTTTCAGTTAAATGTCTTATTTTTACATTTATTATTAACTTTTATTATTTATTTATTTTACATTTTTCAAAATTTTGTTAGATCGATAATTTTTTTAAAAGTTTCGATCAAAACAAGATAAGCATGTGTTAGATCACAGAACTCTCTTTTCAAAAATACTAAATTTGACACTTCGAGCCATTAAAAAAAAATCAACTTAGAACAAATGTATATAGAAATTTGAAAAACGCCTTAGCTGATGGAATTTAAATACTTTTAACCATGTACCAAATTTCAACAAGTTTTGATGAATAGTTGTCATAATATTTAACTGTATCCATATTTTTTAACGACCCGATATATTTATTCAATATTCTGTATTGACATAGATTGTAAATAAAGCGAAATGTCAAAAATAAATTATTTATTTATTTATTCGGGCTACAAACGGACGAACTTTTTACAATAACCACTATTATAATAAAATAATTTTACAAATTAAAATAAAATAGTGTTATAAGAATGTAAACTTCGAATTACTTATTACTATAAAAAAACTAAAGCTTGTTCTATAAAGTAATGATCATTTAATGCGAGTTGAGTGCGAACTCAACAACAATATAGTATAGTTTCCATTAGATCTTCTCTTCCTAGAATTGCAATAGGAGCTGTAAACAGAGATATTTGCAATCTGGTTTCTGAATGTTGAACTACAAATTCCAATAATTTATATAAAATTCTATTATGAAACGTTCTAGTAGTAGAAGAAACTTTACAGATTTCCTTATCATAATCCCTCCACCGAGTAATAAAAAAATTACGCACTAAATGGATATTACTATATAAACCACATCTAATTTATAGCTTACAAATAAACGTTTGAAATTAATATATTTAATTCATTAATAAAAATACAAAAAATAATGCGTAACACATTTAACTATTATACGTAAAATATAATGTCCATGTTCAGTAAACACAAGCAGCGGAATGATTAGATGAGGACCGTTAGAAGACGAATCATTCCTTTGAGAATTCAAGTCAATGAACACGGGACGGGTGATATTGGGAACAGCTCAGTGTCCATGCCTCCGTACTAGCCATTGTAATGTAGCCAATACGAATAATACTCAACAGAATACAACGATCTACAACAGTTATAGGGCGAAGCGTTATACACAAATGCTGGGAATGCCCGATTTGTTCCTTTCGGTAGTCATTTAATTTGAAACGGCCTCAATCCAATACCCGAGTAATTGATTTTAAATCAGTTTAAAAACAAATCCGGTTTGTAACGTTCGTGTTTTGTGTGCAGCGTATTGCAATGAAAGAATTTCCGGCGAGAAAATTGATTTTACTTACGTAGATATGGCAGAGAATTGCGGTGTAACATAGATATGAGTTTTAGGTATTACAATAATCGTAATGCTACATATAAAAAGCATCGATCGTGCGGATATTTTCAGAATTGATCTTTCGGGTCCATTTATACTATAAAAAAAAACCATTATCAAAAAAATAAATTAATCTTGTTAAAATTCAACACGAACATATCATGTAATAGCAAATACAGTAGTGATGAAAATTTTTAAATAAAAACTTTCATATGCTGGAGGTCTAGTTGAATATTACTATGTATTTTATTAAATTATTTAGATTCTTTCCCAGACTCTCTAGTACTATTACTTTACTATATTAATGAATACCTATGTCGTTTTGATTGTTACTTTAAACACTAAGAATTAAGTAAAAATCGTTTATTTACTGACTTAATTTTAAGGTAAAAAAATAAACATAAAAATTTTAAAAAAATAAACATAAACAAATAGATACTAGAAAAAAAAACCTAAAACTCACTTAACAGTATTTATACAAAACGCTATAAAAACCGATAAAATCCTATTGAACGGACTGATAGCGAAGTTGTGGGACGTAAATTAAAGCACAGGTACATAAATATATCTAAAAATAAACTCAAAAACATAGGTCCGGAAACGCTTATACTTAGGGGCTACGCTATGACTATTAATACATCTTATGATTGATGTTAATACACTGCTCAATGAAATTAGCGGAACACGATTTTGAAGGTCTCTTATTTTTTAGATAAATGATCAATTCGAGTTTTTATTATGGTATATTCTATAGACTTTTATTAACGGCAAACAAAATTTTTGTCATTCTTCTACGTATTTCATTGTTTTAGAAACGGCAAAATGTAAAAAAGTCACAAAAACAAAGTGATATTAAACCATTAGCAAATACAAAAATGTATCCAAGTCTGTCCTGCTAAAAGGAAACGTCAATTTCTTGTTGTTCTTGTGTAGCGGAGAATAAATGCGTTTCTTAAGTGAAGTACAAGTCGTAAGGGTTGTTGCTTTTCTTGAAGATGGACGTTCAATGCTCTATGTAGCAAATAACCTCCAAACAAGATTATCCGTTGTCTGCAGACTTTGGCATAGGTACCAAACAACGGGTAGCTACGCCAGGAGCGCTGGGCAAGGCCGTAAAAGAAAAACGACCCAGCAGGACGTCAGGTATCTCGTTACATCTTCCCTTTGCCGACGCGTTGCTACTGTTCGAGAGCTACAAAACCTTCTTCGGAACGCAACCGGCGTGGAGATTTCGGATCAAACGGTCAGAAGACGACTAAAACTATCTTAACACCACGTAGACCTGTGCGAGCTCCTCGTTTGAGCAGGGACCATAAAATTGGCCGTTTAACATTTGCTCGGGAACATGTGCAGTAGCAACTTCGGCAATGGAGGTCTGTGCTCTTTACCGATCAGCCGCGGTTTTCCCTTACTCGTTGCGATGGACGTGTATGAGTATACAGACATCCTGGTGTGAGATATACGGCAGTTGCTATCCAGGAAGTGGACAGATTTCGAGGTGGTTCGGTAATGGTTTGGGGTGGCATTAATATCGACGGCCGCACCGACTTGGTTGTCGTTCCCCAGCGTCTAAACGCACTTATTTATGTGGATACCATCTTGCAAAAGCATGTTGTATCTTTTGCAAACAATTTTGGAGATGGTTTCATTCTACAACAATACAACTGTAGAGTTCACACCGCAAATCTGACAATGAACTTCCTCCAAGAGCAAGGAATCCAGGCGATGGAATGGCCGACCATGAGCCCGTATCTCAATCCAATTGAACACGTTTGGGATTTGCTCGATAGTCGTATTAGGAAGCGTCCTGTTGCACCTCTGACTCTTCAACAGCTTGCTGAAGTTCTTATCGAAGAATGGCAAAATCTACTACAAAATGCGCTAAGAAATGTTGTTCGAAGCATGTCTCGACGATGTCAGGCTGTAATTGGTGCTCATGGAGGACATACGCTTTACTAGGGCTCGATATTCCAGCTGCAATTGAACATAGACAACATTGCATGTGATCAATCACACTTTGTTTTTGGTACTGTTTTGAAACTTTTACCTCCACTCTAAGTTAACCGTTATATTAAGACTTATTTTTGATTGTTTCTTGTTAAGTAATATTGTAAGGTTAATATACCATGGTGAATACTTCCTTCCATTCGTCTTTTATTAAGATTATAGCGCATGACTGAAAAAGTGTTCCCCTAATTTCTTTGAGCAGTGTATATCCCAGCTCGTGCAATCAACGTGAGCGATACATACTATCTCAGAATAAATTTATTAACATTCATTTCGTATATAGCCGGATGCAAAATGAAATTAAATGCAAGCAACATCTTCAAAAGCATGCATTATTTAAATTTGTGTTAAAAGTGAAACGAATGTTGTAACAAAGTCAGTGCTGAGCACATGAAAGATTGCTTATAAGAAAATGTTGCGCATTATAATTTCTTGAAAATTCCTCATGATTGAATAAGTAGTGCTATGCCTAAATAATACCAACTTTCCACAAAGACTTGAATTCTACTTTCATGTCAGTGGACCACACATTCTTTTTCCTGTAGTAATATCTTATTAAATAATGAAGCCTTATAGACCAGAAATATAGCTTCCAATTTTCATCACTTCTTCAATTCTTATGAATTTTCATTTCGAATTGTTTTTTTTTTTAAACATACATACATAATCTGGTCCTCTTTGTACCCTTATGATGTCGAGGTTTCTTCTACTGTGCCTATCTTCTTCCTTTCTTTGATTAGTTTTTCCATCACTTTCTATCTTTCGCCTTTTTTTTGTTCCAGTCTTCTTCGATCTCTTACTGTATATCTTCCCCTTCTGTTTTTGCCTTCTGGTTTTGATTTCCATACCTTCTTCCCTTCCTTTTTCTCCCATATATTTTATTAACTCGGGTGTCACTTCATATATTCGTGGTGCTTTTGCTACTGCTATTTGACTTAAAGCTGATTTCTTCTATTTATGTTTCCTGTTCTTCATTAAATTGTTATTCATACTCTCTAGTCTCTCTGTTTGGATTGTCCCGTTCGCATTTAATAATTTTCCTTTCCATTATGTTTTACCCTTCTGTAATTATTTCTCCTTCTTTCGTTTTCATCTGTTGTAATGTATATTCTCTTTTATTTCTGAACGATTTGATTGTTGTGTAGAATATTTCTTGGTTGTCTTTGTGGTTATTTTACATTATTTTCCCAAAATTCTTCCCACGATTTCAATTTTGCTTCCCGTGCCTTCTGTTTTACGATCTTCCTTTTTTCATTATATTCCTGGTAATTTCTTTTGTCTTTATCCTGTAGATATCTCCCTCAAAATCTTTTCTTCTCTCTTACTTCTTTTTTTACCTCTTCATTCCACCAAAGTGTATTTTTTGTGCTTTTTATTTAATTTTTTTAATTAATTAAAAAAATTCATTTGTCCGATATTGCCCATTTAAATCGTGAGATTTTATTGAAATTCATTTTTCTCTTTAAACTAAGAAGTCATATAGCCCAGAAATAGGCTTCAACTTTTCATAACTTCATAATTGCAGCAAAGAAAATTCTTATGAATTTTCTTTTCGAATTGCCTTTTAGAAAATGTATTTATTTACTTACTACAAAAAAAAACATATGTCACTTGGCCGATATTGCCAATTTAAGTTGTGCGATTTTATTGAAGGTTCATTAAAATGATATGCAGGGCACTAAAATGGCACGATTTTATGAGACTGTCCACGTTACGTCACAGTGCATGCTTAGGTGCGTTTTCTGTAAATCTTCATCTATCTCTAAAAGGACAAGTTTGGTCTTTACCTTTTATGTTGTAGATTGAACAGCAGATCATTGCAGACTTTCTGTTTGAGTATTTCCTTTAACACAGAGATATCCAAGAATACAAGGTGTCCAGATATTACAAAGGGGAAAAACTTTTTTAATATGCATTTTACAGAAAAAAGTTATTCTTTATAAAAAATTCTGCTTTTCTCAAAACGCCGAAAAACATATTTGGATTTGACTACAGACATACAGGTACTTATAAGTTCAAGATTATTGCAGCTGATACTTTTATTTTTCAACTAAACAACAATCAGTTTTTGTAATAAACAACTTAATAAGTACTATTGGCTATTTTACGTTTATAAAAAATACCACTTGGTTCATAAGTTTAAATGATAAGATAAAATCGTCGTCATTTCCAGGAAAATTGATTGGCAGAAATGGCCCAGTTGACTGGCCTGCTTGGTCACCTGATATTACACCAATGAATTTCTTTTTGTGGGGAGCGTGAAGAGAAAGTGTTTGCTCATGATGTAGTCCAAAATTTAGATCAATTAAAACAAGCAATAAGGGATGAGGTGAATGAGATTAATGTGCCTGCTACGATACACAAAGTTTACAATGAATTTATTATAAGAGCTGAAAAATGTATACAAGTTAGAGGCAGCTACATTGAATAGTGGTTGTTAGATCTGTTTTAAGTTAACAATTAATAATTATTTACTTGTTTATTACAAAAACTGATTGTTGTTTAGTTGAAAAATAAAAGTATCAGCTGCAATAATATTGAATTTATAAGTAAGTTTATATCTGTAGTCAAATCCAAATATGTTTTTCGACGTTTTGAGGAAAGCAGAATTTTTTTACAAAGAATAAATTTTTTTTTGTAAAACGCACATTAAAAAAGCTTTTCCTCTTTGTAACCCCACCCCTGGACATCCTGTATATTCATAATGTGGATAAAAATTATTTCCCATCAAATCTTTTATATGCTATAACTCTGCTCTTTCTGTTTAACTGGTTTCATATATTTTATTATTATAAAGTGGCCCTAACTATTTTTGAAAAAAAATATAATTAATAATATAAATGAAAAATAATATGAGTGGTGTTTTTAAATTTTATTTCTCTTTGGTCAAAATTCAAAATATAATATATGACATTTTTACATAATTAAAAGAAAAGTTATAAAGGTCTGAGCAGATTAGTAAATTCTTATCATATTAAAAATATGTATTTCGTTTTTATATATTTATCTTTGTTGTACTAAAAACTATTATAAATATTTAGTCTACACTTTTCGCGTTCACAACAACCAACGTACGGATTATGTATTCATATTTAAACAAGCTGTGTTTGTGCAAAATAATCCACGCTGCATATTTTAATGAATAAAGTTAGAGTCGTATTATCCCCAGGACGGCATATATACTTAAGAGAATTAACGACATTCATAACATCTTAGACCAGGTATAGTAATACTTTTGCGGCACGTAGATATAATTAAAGAACATGGTGTATGAAATGCAGTTTAGCAAGAATTTCAGCTGACTCGACTTGCAAGTAAATATCCGAATAGTTACGAAGCGTACCACTTCGACTAAATTTACAAGCGCTGTCTTTTACGAATAGAATGATTCATACGCTGAAATTTCACTTTAATATACCACAAAACTTTGTAGAAAAAATCAAAAAACAAACATTTTATATTATAGGCTAAACAGATTATTGGAAATATAGGGCAGAACTAATTTTTTTTATAGTAAATTACAAGTTGTTGAATGTGCTACCTAGAAATAAAATTGATTTATTATTAATTATTACTGATATTAACTAATTATACTTTATGTCCATGTATGAAAATTATATACATATTATGATTGTCAAAGAGGAGACTGCAGTGAAAATGAATGTATAATTCGTAATGCAAACGCAAGGAGGAGGAATGGAAATATTTAAATAGGTCAATGATATGTATTGAAATAAAGGAAACGAATGGAAACACAATATCTCTGTGCCTATTTTTATAAAGAAGTAATTTAATACCTTGGACGTTAGAATATAGAATTCTAAGGCAATTCATTCCATAACATTCGTTTTACCAAACGGGCGACTACTCTTCCTTGATGTGCTTGTAAGCCGCGATCTCAACGGCACGTTAGGACCTTTCGTACGAAACCTACTCATATCGATAGATATGTCAATGCCTATTCGCGTCATCATCCTGTACAGAATAATTCAGTTGTCATCTCCCTTGTACATCGAGCCATTCCTCTGTCCAACAAAAATTCTCTAAACTCTGAACTCAACCAATATGCGCTATATCCAAAAGACTATCCCCACCCATCTCAACAAAAATAATACCAACCTGAAGACACATGCCATTCCACTTCAATCAATAGGTGTTTACAATATTCCTTGGTCTTGTGCCCAAGCATACATTGGGAAAATTAAATTAATTGAATTAATCAGGCAGTACACCTTATTTCTATCCCAGGAACATCAAAGAGCCTCATTAAACATACCGCCAAACTCACATAGGTTATCAACCTGAACAAGTTTCCGTCTCCAAAATTTATATCAAGATATTACTTCAAATGATGATAATCAATAAAAAAGTACCAATGTTTTTAATTTCGGTTAAGAGTACATAAGGATATTATGAAATAGGTTACAGAAATTTAATAGATGGTGGTAGCTTGCCTGCAAAAACGACGGTCTTATTTTGAAAGATGTGCCTTTTTTAAATTTTGAATAAAATATGAACATATCGCGGAAACAACACATTTAAAAGTTAATGTA
>JAFFZR010011774.1:2036-15628 GCA_018397195.1 Lethrus apterus | reverse complement strand
CTCAATTTCTTATCGATCCAACTCCTTCTTGGTTTTCCAGCTTCTACGGCAAATCCCTTCTTTTCATTTTGTCTAATGAACTGATAGCTCTGCAATTTTGCAAACTAATTTATCTCCGTAATGTAGAACAGATATGTTTCAAATTCATGAAGAGTTATTGGTATAAATTAATTAAATAAAAAGTAATGTATATATTTAGTACACCAATATAACAGTCGTTAAATATTCCATATAATTAATGCCACAAATTTGTGTATCCCATAAAGGATTATCTCAAGTGAAAGTTTTATGGAATGTTACGTTAATATCTACAGTGTCATTCTACAGTGTCATAATTTTCTCATAACAATTTAATTATTAATTTATTTTTCAGTTCATCAATGACGCTTAGTATGTAATTCATAATGAATAAACATATATGCTCATTTTTAAATTAAGTACTACTGTAATATAAAAGTTACTTTTAGGTCTGACAACAAACTTAAAGCAAAAATTTATTAAAATGTTGGGACCTGGATCGTCTTCCATCTTAATTTTTACAATAACACGTATGTGAATACGAATCTTACGAAAAAATAGCATATCCGCTGTTAGTGTATCACTTTACGAGGATAATATAAATAAAATGAGAAATCTAAAATAATTAAAATATGTATGTGTACCCGGATAGAGGTTTAATCGACAAAAAAATGAGAATTTAATTTTCATGTTTTGGGATTCCGCCCTGCTTGGTCTGAAAGAATTTTTAGATTTTTAGTTTTTTTTTAATTAGACATCCATGAAAAATTTGAAAAAAATATAAGATCAGCTCACTTTCATTAAATCTGCTTTTAGTGTTAATGAACGAAAAATAACGTCGTAATAAAGCTAATAATTGATTATCATTATCTTAGAGTAAAGTCAAAATTTTGAAATATTTAGTTAGTATTTTGCTTGTTCTATGTTAGTTATTCTTTATAATTTTATTTATTAAAATTTTTGACTATAGAACTGCGTGTTTATCCAATAATGTGTTACGGACTGGAGGTATCATCTTATGCTCATATTATTAATAGGTTTCGCGTGTCAATGGACTAAAAAAACCTATACAAAAGTTTTCAGAGACTGGAAGTGTGCTAAATGTGAATAAGAAAATTACAATATTATTATTGTGTGCTGCAAAAATTTAAAATATTTATAAATAATACTACCAGAAGTTATGAGCTATTTATTAATCGCAACAAAAAATATCTCAATTTTATTTTATTTATTAATTGATGGCGTACGTTTATAAATAAAATTGTTGGTGTAGTGTGCCCCCTTTATCTCCTGTCAACCAATATTTTTAGAAACAGAAAATCCTAGAAATCCCAATTAACTTACAAATATGGCAAAACTATGCAATTAAGCCTCATATTTATACAAAAATGCAAATTTTAACTGATATTAATAACGCACATTATCTCCACGAGCTTGGTCTTCCTTAAGAACTACCAACAATTGTTGAAGAGTTTCCGGAGGCACATGTCGACTTCTGATCCTGCGATCTAACTGGTCCCATAAGTGTTCAATCAAATTGAGATCTGGTGTTCTTCCATGAACTGTCTAGTGTAATCGGCGACATGTGGTCCTTGCATCAGGGTTGATATGAAATTTTTAAGTGAGCAGTTCGACGTGAATTTGTTTATTATTGTAAAGGATTTATTAGATTTTTTGTATAGTTTGTAGAAGGAAGGACACATATGACACATTAAGTTTTAGTGCAGTTTAGATAGTAATTTGTCTTAACACAAGAAATTTACTTCGTTTAACAAATGATGACCTTCACAATTTAAAAGTTAAATAAATCTAATCTAAGATTAACAACATACTTTCACCTGTGTTGGTGGAAATATTGGCAATAATTCAAGGACTCTGAAGATGCTATAGGTGTCGCAATACGCACCTTCTACTATGTAGGTGGACGTTGTGACATTCTAGAAGATCGTGCATACGTCGTAGAAGATGCAATGTTATTATAATTTATTGTTACATTTTCCCCACAAGGTGTTATTTTTGTTCGTTATTGGTATGTACATACATAAACTTGGGCTAGTCTGCACAATCCGTCCTTGAAGCCATCGTGACAACACGGAATAATTATATTTTTATAAAGTCTTGTTTCATCTTGAAAAGGGTAAATAAACAGGTTGATTTATTGTTATGCATTTTTTCAATTTAAATTCCAAGATAATGCAAGATATCTATCGAGTTGAATGTTTGCTAATTGCCATTTCTTACAGCTTTATTTCGGAGGCAACGGTCAAATTATGTGCAATGTCAATAAATTAGAAATTGACGTAATGGACCTATATTAGGGGAGATTTATTGAAAATGTTAAATAGTTACTTGTTTTTTTTTACAAAATAATGAATTTTGAAGTTACTTGAAGCTTATGTGTTTCTTTCTAAAATTTTGGTTTTAGTTATTAGCGATATTTTAAGTTTCTTTTTTTCCAAGTTTCCAAGTTACCCACTCTGGGGTAATTTTAGACAAAGGAGTTTTCCAATTTCTCAATTCCTTAGACCTTCATTCCCCGTCCTCAGTTTTTATGACCACATACTCTGCTGTTATTTCGAGCGTATCCTTCATGATTCTTTCCTTTGAACGCTTCTTTAAACTTTAAAAAATTGCGTCCATAATTCTGGTATTATGTTGTTGGCTTCACATAATTCGTTCCATTTCCTTTCTCTGAGTTATTATGTTTAGAAAATCTGTCAGGTGAAATAGGATTTATGTTTATCTTGACATTTTATTTTAACTTCTTTACTACTGTTATTTTCCTGCCGTCGATATCCTTTTATTCTCACTGAGTTTATACACCCCTGATGCGTTTCGATGTTAAACATCATTTTCACAGGTACTTTAACTTGTGTTACTTTTGTAAGATTTGTAATTCTCAAGTCAACTAAAGAATTTTTTACTTAAGGTTGCATTTATTTAGAAAAATGCTCGTGTTTGTGTTCTTAAGTACTCAGTGTGTTTGATGATCAACATTTCTATGCAGGGTTCGTTAAATTTTCTGAAATGTACCTGTTTCGTTGTTCTAATTCAACTTTTATCGCATCTTATAAAAAGCTCCCTATCTCTTAAACGGAATGTTCGCGCTCTGTTTTTCGTCAGTCCCTGAAAAGAGCCACCCATAATGGTTAGATGATGCGACTTTGAGCAATTTTAAATTTTCTAAAATATCGCCCGATATTTGCAACGAAATCGATGAAAACTCCAGACTCGTCCATGATTTTCCTCCAATTACGTTGCGGCTCCCAATCCACACACTCGCTCCACCAATGCTTTCACATCCCACTTCCAAATCAAAAATATTTTACATCATACTGGGCTTGGATAAAATTATGTGTAACTGAATGTATTAACCGAACCAATTGCCGATATCGGTACGACGTAAACTTCCTTCAAATGAAAGAATATCGTTATTTAGAAAGCCATTCATTTTGAATGGTATCGTTAAATGTGAGAATCTGCCAATATTTAATTAAAATTTCTTTTCAGAAGAATTGTACCAGCTAGTGGGAAATCCTACAGGATTACCCAAAAATGATATATTGTTCCTGCAAATGGAACCCCTTCACATTATGGAATTTTTATGAGGTCATTTCGTATTTGTAGTTTAGCCGTTTAGCAGAATATTCATATAATTTGGAAGAACAATAAGCCTGTAAATGTATAGGAAAGATTACCCAAATGGCTAAATAATATTTTACTGTCAAACAAATGGCTAAATAATATTTTACTGTCAAGCAACTGAAGTTCATTAAACTGATTTAATCCCAAACCTATGATATTTTCAAAAAATAAATAAAACATTTGTAAAGTAAATTACACCAACTTTCAGAAATGAAAATAAAAATAGTTTCCGTTAAAAATGATTGTGTCACGTTTTTTATTTGATTGTTCCAACCAATAATTTGACACTGATAAAGTATATATTTTTAAAAACTTTTTTTTTTCAGTTTTTGTATGGATGTGTATCGAAGAAGTCTACAGTCTAAAAGCCACCTCGCTAATTTTCGCAAAAACGACGACCACTACAACCACGAAGGGACCAGATTCTGAATCTGACGCAACTGATGATGCGGTAAGATTTGTTTAATAAACATTAATAACGCATTATGAAAAGTTTTGTATATTTTAAGTAATTATTCTTAAAAATGTATTGTATATCCGGTTGCAAAGTATTAACAAATACAGTCCCTGGCCACTGAATTATGACCGATGAAGGTCAGTCATAGAAAATAAAGACGGACAGGCAAAATATATATGATATATTATACATTGTAAATTAATACTCTACATTACTACAAACAAATAAATATCCTTTTTTCAATTTTAACACAACTAGTTTAATTTTGATCAACAGTTAAAATTCAAGTTTTTGCGTTTTAAGCAAATAATAAACAACTATTATGTTAATTTTATTGTTGGGTGATGAAAAATCAGTAAGCCAAGAAAAAGCACAATAAAGCTCAAGATGATTGAGTGTTATAATTTTTTGTTCAAGTTATTTATGATTTAAGTATACTTTTTGAGGCCACACATGCAAAAAAAGAAATTCCACAGTGCCCAAGATGTGGAAGGCTCAAACACACAATAATGTTTTCACGCTATCCTTCAAATACAGGGAATTGTCCTTAAATAGTCCAACCAAGAATCCCCGTTGAAAAAAGTTAATATAAAATGGTCAGCAGTTCCAAAATAATCACAAACTGAACCAACTAAATACAATACTTTACTGAAAGCAATGTGTTGATATAATTATTCTGAAATCCATGATGACGTAGCTACTCACTCAGATGAGGACAACGATGACAAACCTGATGACCCATGACCATATCTAGTCAATAAATTGGCACAATGACTCGGGGAGCAGTAGACGCTCTGAAGGGACCCATTCTACAGGCCCAAGTGCTAGTGTGGCCTTCGAACCACACACCCTCAAAATCTTGAAATCCACAATGCAGATTTCCGAACTAGATAATTAATTGCAGGTGGCATTTTTTGCAAAGCATCAGCAATGGAGTGCAAGAATAACGAGGACAAACTGAAGATGAATGCTGACAGGATAAAATAATATTCATACATATCTACCGGGGAGCCTAAGTATATACTGGCCTACAGAGCGCAAAAAATACCCGACTTAATCGATTTCAAATAACTATGCTACTATAAGAAACAATAATTGAAATTGGGTTAGATACGATACAGAAAAGACTGTTATGTTTACAGAACATTTAGCAAACGTAAACCTTTCGAAAGCGAATGAGCACCTGAACCTCTTACTAAAATTAAATGTGAAGAACTCAAGCAAGTAAACAAATATGAACTCTAAGGAAATAAGGATAAATGCCACCATAGCTATTGCACATATATTCAATACTGTAATTAGAGTTTGGTATTGGTAAGATTCCTCAAATCGTAACGGAGGAGGCCCATAGAAGCACTTATATCGTATAGACCAATTAGTCATTTGCTTGAATAGCTGAAAAATTCTTTCTCATATCCTGTTCCCATTCCGTATTTCATACTACATCCAATGCGATCATCCAATATTTCCCATTCCGTAAAATCCACACCATCGATAAACATCTATGTCGGTGTTAGTTTCTTCTATGTCTGTATCTCTCTACGTAAAATACTACGTAAAATGCTCATAAAATACGTCATTAAATTGAAATGTCATTAATATAAAGTAGTGAACAAATTTGATTTTCAAATTAGATACTAAATTGACTTATAGTTTTACAAACACATTTACTCAAAGAATCACTTCCATCAGTCATCTTTCTAAACCATAATTTTATGTGTATACAACGAATTTGTAGTTTTAATTTTCATACTCTGATTATTGAGTTAGTTATTAAAGAGAATAAATAGTTCATTCATATAATTTGCCCGGTCATTATGGATATACGAGTAAAAGTTTCTTCGTTAATTTCTTCGAAATTACTTTATTATGAATAATGTAGGAATTACCTTCTCATCCAGAAAAATATTTTTTTTCTTAAAGAGTAATCAGTTTATAATGAATGTGCTTCTGCAGTATATTGCCTGCAACTTTATTAATATTTTATTATGATTTTAATGACTAGTTTCAAGTTAAAAAAGACTGAGAA
Source organism: Lethrus apterus (assembly GCA_018397195.1). NCBI lineage: Eukaryota > Metazoa > Arthropoda > Insecta > Coleoptera > Geotrupidae > Lethrus > Lethrus apterus. The sequence continues at coordinate 9,479 of JAFFZR010011774.1, read as the reverse complement.
ATGAACACATTCGTCTATGCAAACACCAAAAGCTTTATCACAAATGTTTGTCCAATTTTTTTTTTTTTAATACTTCTTTGTCACTTCAACGATCGTTATTTTCTTGAAAAACAAACTTTTGTAAATCGATATGTTATTAATATTGGTACAATTTATTTAATAATAATTTATTCATAACACCTGTTAAAAATATATTGACATTTTATATAGAGCCATATTTGATTTTAGTATTTTTTAAATAACTCATACCATATAGAAATAACACATAGGAATTAACGCGTTGGAATTTCGTACTTCATTCTTCCACCCATATCTTCAAATTTTTCCGATCACTGGCTAATATTTTCATTTCATTAATCCTTTTCCTTTTTCTCTTTCTATTCCTTCTATTTGCTGCAACCACGTTTTTCTCGGTCTCGCTCGCCTCCTCTTCTTTCCGGTATTTGTGCCCAGTATTTTTTCGCCAGTCGCTTGTTATCCATTCTTGTTACGTCTAATCCAGTTTAGCATTCTCTTGTATTAAACAATATAAAATAAAAGTAGTGCTGTGAGGATTATATGGACACGGGGAAGATAAAGAATCGTTAGTCAATCAGTCGATTCAATCTTATAAACAAATTTCATTTCTGAAATAGAATTCCGGTATCCAGCTCAAGATTTGAAGCTAGAAACAGTTCCATTCCTTAAAATATTACTAGTTTCTGTTTTGTCAATTGACTGACATTCGTCAACTTTAAAGAGAATGTTTTATGTAAGTAAAGACAACAATTGCGTTCAAATTAACATTTTGGCGTCTACTTTCCGAAGCAATAATAATTTATTTAGCAGCGATTATAATCAATTATCACATTTTATGCGACTCTTATAGAAAGTATAATAATTACCTTGAGCTCGTATAGTATGTATCTGAATGGCATACGTTGCGATATAGAGAAAGTCGATCTGAACGCACGGTTACAATTTTGCAATGAGACATACACACCAAACTGGAGCAGTATTTGTTGACAATTGCGCTATTAATATTGCAAGTTAAAATTCAATTAATGTTGCGTACTGTAAACAGGTGACATATTCAAAAATCGTCCAAGCAGAAACTGACTTCACGTTTTACATCAATGGTTTTGAATGTAAATGCTTCACACTGAATTACAATACAATTTTTCTGTTTAATTACAATGTATGCAATACAAATAAACAAATATTTTTAATTCACTGAAAAGAAAAAAAATGAAGGTTGTGTTATGATACTAATTAATAAGTAAAACAGGAAATATTGAATTACTGTTATTTCATAATGGAAGAATCATAATAATTACTTGGTAAGGTGTATAAAATGATTTGTTTCAGTAAACAACACTGGTTTATTAATTCTTAATCTACATGCAACTATCCGTAACTGTAAAATTTTTAAATTTTTGACATTAAGAGATAAATATGTACAAACAAAACGTATTGCCCTTAATATTTTGAAATAATAAAAATTTTGTAATAAGTAGAATCCGTTCATATATTTTATGTACCCACAGTTTTAGTAGTAACTGATTTTTCTTTATTTTCTGATTATTTATTTAATGGTGATTGATGGAAGATGTTTTGAAATATTTGAAACACACAAATATGTGATATAAGAAGCAGATGCATTTAAATATATTGTAAAAGGACCGTTCCGAGATATTTATGCTTGCCCGGAGAACTTAAACTATTCAGATTAGAGAAAGTAATGACGTGGAAAAGTTATGCAATGGAAATATAGGGAAAGCGTAAGGAAACCCAAAACGACAATAAATAGGCAAAATATATACATAGGCAACGGGCTGAGAATCACAGTTCCGAACAATCTTCGAACGGCCATATTGTTTCGCGCGGTGTGGGCTCCGTCCTGCTCGAAATGAAGGACTTTGGGGTGAATAACAAGCCGTTGTAAGTGTGGTTCAACAAAGTCTTCCAACATGGTCGCATAACGTTCTGAATTAACAACTACAATTGCAAAAATACCAACTCCACATGAAACTGTCGCTTTAAGAGAATGTAACGGCAGTCTATGCAGTTCTTTAATTGTGATCAGTATCGTATATTTTGTTTGTTGCCTTAGCTCTAAAGATAAAAATGGGCCTCGTCGATCATTAACAAATTATTTGACTGAGCCTATACAAAATTGCGTCTTTTCCTCTATTATTCCACCTCCCGCCAATGACGAAAGGCACACCTTATACTATACAGAGTGTAGCCACCGAAAACGAAACAGACGCGTTTTCAGGTACTCAGACGCTTTTTTTTAAAAAACGCTCAGACAGGTCAATTTTCTTTGGAAGGGGGAATAAATGTTTTAGCTATTTGCAGTCAATCCTAAAATGGGGGGGGGGGAATTCGCCATAAAATTGTTTAATGGAAACTTGTATTTTCAAACCTATCATTTGAAAGAGCAATCGATGGGATTTACAGATGTGTTTGTATTTTTGAATTCTGATCATTACTTCCCGAGTTAGTGAGCTTGGAATATTCAAAATTTCTTCATTTTTCATGCCCCATTGAAGATTAGTTGCTTAAAAAATACTGAAACAGGTGAATTTTCTTTGCAAGCACACATGTTTTGCCCCAAAATTTTGAAATAGCAAGGGGTATCTACTCGGTTTGGTGCATTTTGCTTTTTGTTAGTTACAGATCCGGTAAAAAAATGAAAAAAGTTTGAATATTCAGAGCTCAATAACTCGGGAAGAAATGATCAGAATTGAAAAATTCAAACACATCTGTAAAGCCCATCGATTGCTCTTTCAAATGGTAGGTTTGAAAATACCACTTTCCATTTAAAAATTTTATGGTGAACTTCCCCCTCTTTTAGGATTGCAACTAGGTGACTACAAATAGCAAAAACATTTGTCCCCTTCCAAATAAAATTGACCTGTCTGAGCGTTTTTTTAAAAAAGCGTCTAAATACCTGAAAACACGTCTGTTTCGTTTTCGCTGGGCCACTCTGTATAATAAAAGAAGAAAATATAATGCGAAATATAATGAGACATTAAAATTTCAATTTGTCCCTATTACAGTGAAATTTTATATATGAATAAATAAAGATATGCGAATAAATATTAAATTGGCTACATTACTTGCCTTCGAATTGTGAAGCTTTGCCATATTTTAACCAACCTCTTATATCTTACAGTTTTCGAGATCGTTATGGTGAATTTGAATAACAATCTATAGCACATAATTGGTTATCAATGAATCTATCGGAGCTTAATGAATAGTTGTTACGAAACATTTTTGTACGTGTGGTACCTATGACATTAATAACACTTCTGTTTTATGTACAAATTGTACAACCAACTTTCACACAGTTACATAACATTACATAAAAATTAATATGACCGTTTTGTCTAGTAGTAAGGCACGTAGAAAAAGTTATACATATATAAGTGCTAATATATGAGTTTGTAAAGGAAATGCTTTCAAATTTTATATAATGTAATGATATAGAAGCAAACATTTACAGTCAAGCTATTAATTGCTAAACGGATTTATTGTATATAAGAACTAAAAATACTTCTTTGCAGTTCGAAATATGGAAGTGGAATAAAATTATTCAAAAAGTAAAGTTCATACTAGAGTACTTCACTTTATATTTAATACATGTACATCTCATATTTCTTACTATATTCATTTTTTTGGCTGCTCCATGGCCATCTTAACCCAAATCCATTTGTCCATATAATTTACTAAGAGTATTTATTAATTTATCTCATTATATTGCCGTCATCTTAAGTAGGTGACAATCGATGCAGGTTTGGGTTGCTTCTCAACGAATCTGATCCTCCGCCTGTCCGTACAGATAAATTTGTATACATTTATTTTGTTCTTTCTTTATAATTTGTATGCGGGCCAATAAAATTATCATTGGGTATTATTATTAGTATTATTGCCCACCAAAACATACCCTAAAACAGAAAAAGACCTATGTGATACGGTTGAGCATTTTAAAAAGTTGAACTATTATTACCACATTTCATTCGCAATAATCCAACAAAAGCAGCCCAGAATATGCCCTTTCATTTTAGAATATGCCTTTGAAATAAACATAATAATTCGAAAAAAAAAATTAAATTAAATGCTAGAAATATATTAACACAATTTTGATATAACTTTCTTAGAAGACATTTATCTGAAAGCAGTTATTATGAGACATAAAACCTTGAAAGCGGGAAACATTATTAGTTATTCCCCATAAATGTCAGTACAAATGGCATACATCGACAACTGCTACGAATAAGCGCACCTACACAGGTCTTTATACATGTATATGGATGGCATCTATAAAACATAGAAAACGAAATTATTTTCCTTAAACTATTGAAATCAAGAGTGATCATAGTTCGAAAAAGAATTATGAGTTAATGTATAACAAACGAGCTAGAAACACATAATTTGAGTATTTGTAAATTAGAATTAAAAAATAAATTAAAACAAGTATTTTTATGATCATTGCATTTCTCAAGTGATTGTAAGACCTTGCGATATTTTTTACATTTTTTATTTATAATTGTTTCTATATTGTATTATTTTTTTAGCTTAACCATTCTTTTCCTTTCATTTGTTGTCTTGCTCTGTAGTTTATTTGTGTTTTTCTTATTTACTTTTGCTAACTTTTATATTTCTTTTTATTTTTTGTTTTCTCCTTTTGTTTCGTGTTGTCCTTGATTATTATTTGTTTCAATATTTTATGTTTACTCATTTTCCCATATGTACTAGGTATTTTCTTTATTTCGTGTTTTAGTACGCTCTTCTACTAACGATATTTTTCATGTACGTATAATTTGTCCGGATTTTTCCTATAATTTTTTTCGTCTTACGTAATATTTTTTTGTGGACGTATTCACTCGAAAACTCTTTTAGAAAGTATTGTTTCCTTGATTTGACATTTTTCTATGCACTATTCCATTGGGTTCAGTTCTTTCCGGCGAAATAATTAAGTTGCTCTCATATTTCAGTTGTTACATTGCCTCTCTCTAGACTACAGCTTAAAAATAATTATTTTTCATTGAAAAATTCGAAGTATAATTTAAATATAGCATAATGTATTAGTTATTACAAAGGCCTAATTTATAATAATAATAACACGTTTATTTAGAAAAGATACATTACACGTAAACATGTGTAGGTAATATAAATACTAAAAACTAAAACTGTATTATCACATACTCATACAAGGTTCTTTAAATATATTCATATATTCATTATTTATAATCCAAGTTTTTTTTTGATGTTTGAATACCTTTATAGGGAACTAAGACTAATCTTTCACTTAAATGCAAAATACCTATTTTAATTTTATGAATAAACACGAGACTTACTAGAACCTTTGAACCTTATATCCAGGGATGGGGTTACAAAGGGGAAAAACATTTTTAATATGCATTTTACAGAAAAAAGTTATTCTTTATAAAAAATTCTGCTTTCGTCAAAACGCCGAAAAACATTGGATTTGACTACAGACATACAGGTACTTATAAATTCAAGATTATTGCAGCTGATACTTTTATTTTTCCACTAAGCAACAATCAGTTTATGTAATAAACAACTTAATAACTACTATTGGCTATTTTACGTTTATAAAAAATACCACTTGGTTCATATGTTTTAATGATAAGATAATATCGTTGTCAATTTCCAGGTAAATGGATTGGAAGAAATGGCCCAGTTGACTGGCCTGCTACTAGGTCACCTGATATTACACCAATGGTTTTCTTTTTGTGGGGAGCATTAAGAAAAAAAGTGTTTGCTCATGATGTAGTCCAAAATTTTGATCAATTAAAACAAGCAATAAGGGATGCGGTGAATGAGATTAATGTGCCTGCTACGAACACAAAGTTTACAATGAATATATTAAAAGAGCTGAAAAATGTGTAGTTGGAGGCAGTTGGAGGCAGTATATAGAATAGTGGTTGTTAGACCTGTTTTAAGTTAACAATTAATACTTATTTCCTTGTCTATTACAAAAAGTGATTTCTGTTTAGTTTAAAAATAAAAGTACCAGCTGCAATATTATTGAATTTATAAGTAAGTGAATGCCTGTAGTCAAATCCAAATATGTTTCTCGACGTTTTGAGGAAAGCAAAATTTTTTATAAAGAATAACATTTTTTTGTAAAACGCATATTAAAAAAGTTTTTCCCCTTCCCTGGACAGCCTGTATTATTTGCATAACGCTCATTAGATTTAATGTATGTAGCAACAATAAAAACGGAGGAGGGATTTTGGAATGAAGAAAAACGAACCAGGAATTAATGTACAAATAAATGAAATCGAGCAAAATCTGAATAATTCTGGCTATTTTGATTAAAACATGCTTCGTTAAAAATAACAGGTCACTAGATTGGGCGAGCATAAGCATTCTTGATCTCCTAGTTTCCTACTATACGTTATATCGTCTTACGAATAAGTACTAATGTTTTTAATTTTAATTTGTTAAAAAAATTATTTTAATTCTATAAGCAAATTCAATAGGAAATATTAAATCATTTTAAGACTTGTAATTTCCACAGATATTATAATTTCAATACTGCGTTTTAAAATAGAAATAATAACTGGTAGTTAGTATTAGTTGGGAAACAGTTTCCACTGGAAGTGTTAATACGTCAACCAGGAATTTTGTCACGGTCTAAATCGTTTACTTTCTATTGTTGTTTGTAATAACAAATCATTACGTGCATCATGGAATATTTTACATATAATAATAACGTTAAAGTCAAGGTAATAAATAAGCACGATTAGTTAAAATGTGTTTATTGTAATTTAAATACAAACTACGTTTTATTAACTAGATAATTGCGTATAAAAATAGTCATATTCATTGTAATTAGCATATTACTTTAACACTAAAATTATTTTAACCTTCAACCTCTATAATACAGTAATTTAGTAACAATTCTTATATATTTAATAATAATAATATAGCTTTATTGCCCAACAGATTTACAAATTACAGGACAAGCTTATATATAAAACACATAGTAACAGAAAATAATAAGTAAAGTAACTTAGATTACATTACAGATATAACAATTAGGTTAGGAGAAGGTACTGAAAACATAAAACACATTTGTTTAATATAATTGGCAATGGCGTGAAGTTCACATCTATGGCGTTGTCAGATATATAATTGAAATAGTTGCAAATTCAAACGCATAGTTCTCATGACAAATCCCAACGTTTTCAAGGCAGACTTCAGAATACAGAATACCCAAATCTTTAAACCCTGAACAGCGCTGGATAGGAGTATTGCTATACGTGTAATTAAATATTATCGGATGTTGCTTTCGGAAAAAGGATAAAAGCACTTAGACATGTTCGTGGAAAATTGTTGCTGGCGCACCAAAGCGTCCATCTGCCGCTGAAGGTTGAAACGATCGTTCTGAACTTTACAAAATAATTTGATGTCATCAGTAAATAT